>VZTB01017790.1:1104414-1124825 GCA_013397245.1 Thryothorus ludovicianus | reverse complement strand
TCCCGCCTGCCCGGAGCGCTGGGCTTTCCGCGCCGCCCGCCCGCCGCACCGCAGCCCCATGTCCGCGCTCCCCGCCGGCGCCGACATCAAGCGGGCTCTGGAGAACAGCCCCGAGACCAACATCGAGGATGAGTTGCCCGACGGGCCGCCGCCGCCGCGGCCCAAGAACTACCTGCTCCTCAGCATCCTCGCCTGCTTCTGTCCCGCCTATCCCGTCAACATCGTCGCCTTCGTGTTCGCCGTCATGGTGAGTAGCACCTCCGGCTTGGGCTCGAGGGGCGGCCGCCGGCGCCGGCAGGGAAAGGGGCATCCAGCCTCCTTTGAGCCGCTTGTCCCGGGAGCCTGCGGACACTGGGTGAGCCGGCGAGCCTGGGAGCATCAGCGGGCGCGGGCAGGGGGTCCACCGAGCTATCCCAGCAGCGATGGAAAACGTGGAGTGAAAGGCAGTTTCCAACAAGTTTTCACTATCAGGCTATCAGGTGGCGGGTTTATTGCAGTTAATGGGGTTTGCTACATCAACTGAGTCGCACGCTGAACTGGACACAGTATCTGTGTGAAAGTGTCAGCTGGAGAACAGAAATCAGATTTGTTTTCTGCTTTAGCTAATCAAATATAATAGGAGTGCCTTTTTCCCAGTAAACAGGCTCTTTGATATTATTAGAATAATACCGACAATGATAATGATTGTAGGTTGTTGGCAATTGCCCAGGTAAATTGAGTATCAAACACACTGAGAGAACAGCCTTACTCCTACAATCTGTAATTGATACACATTGTCCTTAATAACTCAGCAATCCCCTTAACTTCCAAAGGATTGTTGGAACAGAATCTCCTTCTCTGAGTTAAAAGTTGCAGAGTCAGATCCAGAGTTTTCTAGTCATATACATGATCAGTGTTAGCAGTAACACTGCAATGTATTTCTGTTGTTTAGGAGCTGAAAAAGGTTTAAAACATGTTGTGTATTTTCATCCTTTTCTCTGACAGCCAAGCTGAGAAGGTAAGTAAAAATGTAGTTTTTGCAATTAAATATAAGAATAGCTAACTATGTCTAAAATATCCCGGAACACACTCTTGTAAAGTGTGATGAGTAAAGATTGATGAGAAATCACATTGCTAAAGTTTGAAAACTACTATTCCAAAGCCATTGTTAAGTTTTTTTTTGGTTTTGTTTTTTTTTTTTAATTAAGTATTAACTATCTCTTTTTTCCCCCTTCTGTGTTTATTTTCTTTGTTGTTACCTTAACTATACAATATGCTCTTTTCCTTATTTTGGGAAGGTTTGGTTCTGCTGGTACTCAGCATCCTTTCTGTCCAGGCACACTGAGGGTGCTATATAAAGTAATGAGAACTGATGATCTGGGGCTGGGAGCGTCTGTTCACTGTGACATTGCTTTCATCAAGGTGCTGGGGCTGTACAGAAGTTAACTGTCAAGGACAGAATTTGGCCTCTAAAGATTTTTGCACCCCATATGGAGAAATCTCCACCCACAGCCTGGTTGAAGTTCATGCAGGCTTCTGGAGTCAGGCATCAGGAACTGTTACCAGGGGATATGAAGGAACCAGGGTGGGAAGAGCACTTCCTGAATGCTGATCAGCCTGTGCAGGTCTCAGCTGCCCACTCCCTTACAGAGGGAAACAAAAACCAGACCAATAACCTCCCCTGTCTGGGAATAGCTTCTATTCCAACAGCATCTTACCTAAAACCTCTCCTTTTCTATAAAAATAACATGTCCAACTTCTTTTTCACAGCCTGACCCCCTTGCCTTTCCAAGCTGCAACCTGTAACTGCTGCATTATCCTCAGCTGCAGGTTCTGCATTTCAGCCTGTGCTGGTTTTATTTCCACTTCTGGTACCTGTATCCTCCCTCCCTTTCTCATCTGGAGTTGCTAAGGGTTAACACTGAGATACAAGAGTGGGCTATTTTCTTTTCTTACAGAAGATACCTTTACAGTCTGCAGAGCTTACCTGACATCTTGGGTCAGATTTAGAGACCCTTACAAGTGGATTCTCTTCAAATTTCCACTTCTTAAAATGGGCCTAAAAGGAAAAGTCCTATTGGCTTCTAGAGGGGGCATGGTTCAGCACCCTGTGTACCTGTGTCATGTCCTCCTTAACTGTTCTAAATTCAGACAATGTTTTCACTCTAAAATAGAGTCTGGGCTCTAACACACCCCCAAAATAAATGACAGATTTGTCTTCAGTCTCTTCTGTCTCTTCTGCTGCCCCATTTACAACTCCAGCACTGGTTTCCTCACTTCTTTCTCACCTTTGGAGTCTCAAACCTCACCGTTACAGATCTTACCTCCTTTATTTTTAGAATAAACCTTTCACAAGTTCTCCTTGTTGCAATAACAGCCTTTCCTTGTTCCTTACCTGTCTGTTTCTCATGGCAAGGGTCAGAGGAGAGCTGGTAGAAAGGACATTAATGGCACCACTGTGTTGTCATGTTGGCAACACAAGAGCCCCCCTCCAACATAGCCATTGGCCACTATCAGGGGTGAGCATTGCTCAGCATTTTTGGCAAATGGAGTTCTGTTTTCCTCAGCACTCCTGGCTGTAGGATCACTGTTCTCAATACCCTTCTGCAGCCCCAGCCAGGTGCCATCAGTTCTGCTCCTTGCTGCTTCCAGCAGCTGGATCACTGTGAGCAGCTGGGTCATGTTGCTGTGCCATCAGTTGGCTCACTCAGCCCCAGGGATGCCCCTCTCAGATATGCCCTGTTCTTTCTCATCCTGGTGTATCCACAGGCACCAGGGGCAAGAGTCAGGGGCAGGTGCCAGCTCAGGAGGCTGCTGTGGCACAGGAGATTTCTCTGGTGCAGGGCTGGGGGTGGGCACTGTGTCACTGAGCTCTTTGGCTCCTATCTGCAGTGGTGAACCCAAAGAGCTCTCAGTGAGCTGCCAGCTGTGCCTGAGACCTGGCTGGGGTGGACTGACTGTGTCTGGCTCATGGGATCAGAGCTAGAGGGAGGCTGTGGAATAACTCTGGGAAATGAATATTTTCAGTGCCAGCACTGAGGTCTGACAATTGAACACGTTTTGTTGGCCTTCCTCAGTAACTCCCTCCCCCAGCTGTCTTTATTTCAAAGATATCTGTATCAGACTAGTCCTGTAATTCCACAGGGCCTTACATTTGTAACAACCTCCAAACAGTCTCTCCAAAGCTATTTCTCACTGATTTTTGCTCCAAACTCCTTTTTTCTGTTGACACATTTTTGTTTAATCATTTCCATGCTTCAAACAACATATGTGGTCAAGCTGTGACAAGCTTGGCTCATCTGCCTCTGATAGTAACAAGTTCCTTGTCTGCATTTGCTGCTGTTGGATTCAGATGCCTTGTCTTAATATGGGTTTCCCTAAGCAGAAACAACAAATTAGAAGATAGTGGAAGCAGGAAAGGAAGGACCTTGCTTTCTCAGGGAGCCACCTCTTCTAATTGGGATCCTAATGAGCCACGTGCAGGGTGTTGGCTGTGGCCAGCTCAGTGGCCAGCAGAGTGACCACTGTTTCTGAAATTCAAAAGCTTTCTTGTGAGTTTATTATTTATACATCCCTTGTTAGATAGCTTGTAGGTACCTGGATATCCAACACTGTGTGGGACAGCCAGTACTCCTTCAGGAATATTAAACAACATATCTAATAGTCAGGAATATTAAACAACAGAGCTCAGCAGCTGCTGCTAAGGTATTTTTGCATGGCCCTTGCCTTTGCAAACTGGTAGGTTTTTGTTTTACCTCTGCAACACTCAGCAGAGCAAACTCCCCTTTCATGTGTCCTGCTCGGCACCTGCCTGTTCTGACCTGCTCCCCAAGTCCCCTCTCCTCTTTGTGTTTCCCTGTGAGCTGTTCCTACAGGGAGGGCTCACCCTGAGTCAGCAGGGTCAGTTCTTCCTTAGGTCTGAACTAGAGAGTGTCTCCTTTCCAGGCACAGCCAAATAAGGTTCACCCAGCCTGGCTTACAGAGCCTAGGCTGATCAGAGAACCTCAGTCTACTCTGCCCAGATCTGTAAGAAATGCAGAGGAAGATCTCTGAAGTAACTCAGTGTTCTTCCTGGTTTTACCATGATCAGTGCTCTGGGAGTGTGGAATAGAAAATACACATAAAAAGTGATTAATATTTTATAGCTAATTCAGCACATTTCTGTTCACATGAGGTCAAGTCACTTTATTGTTGAACTGAGAATGTTTTATAAATAGATGTGTGTGAACCTGGTGAAGTCACTGAGATTACTCAAGTAAATAAACAGCTGCAGAACTGTGGCTTTAATTTAAATTATGACTTCATAGCGAGCGAGGTAGCAGAAACCTGAGAAATCATATGGTGTTAGATTGAAAAGGGCTGAAATTTGTTTTAAAAGTTGGACAGATCAAATGCCTCGTATGGATGCAATGTTCTCAATATATTGCCTAGCCTTTAAAAATAAATTAATGTAACAGTTAAGGCTTTAACAGTTGATGTTATCTCTGTCTAACGTTGAAAACTGGAAGCTTGACCAGGAACCCTTTGAAGCA
This sequence comes from Thryothorus ludovicianus, assembly GCA_013397245.1. Classification (NCBI taxonomy): domain Eukaryota; kingdom Metazoa; phylum Chordata; class Aves; order Passeriformes; family Certhiidae; genus Thryothorus; species Thryothorus ludovicianus. The sequence continues at coordinate 1,120,314 of VZTB01017790.1, read as the reverse complement.
GATGGAAGTGATGAATTTCAAAAAGCTTTACATCAGACCCCAACCACTCCCTCAAACCTCTTATTTTTTATTGAATGCTTTCTAAGTTATTTCATTTAATTTAAACCTCTTCATAGAGAAACTTCGGTCTCCTTCCTGTCTCTCCCTAATCCTATTCTTTATCATTAATGCTGTTTTCCTCCTCTTCATCATGTATTTGTATTAAAATGACATTATTTATTAAAGTTTTCATGGTGAATTATTTATGCAGTACCTGCAGAAATCACATGGACATTTTCCAGACTTCCTAAATACATTAGTAAAATAACCCAGAACTGCAAGCTGGTGCTGCCAGATCTTGCTTACAACTCTGTCTCACTTTTGAAACCACAAGCCTGGAGAACTGAGTCGATGGTGTCTGCAGAACCCCTCTGTAGATGCCTTGCAAGGGGAGTCCTGTGATAAGAGGGGATCACAAAGCCCAGGGCCAGGGTGTCTGTGGTGCTCCTCTGTGTTTCTCCCTGCAGTGGCATTGATGGTTGTTGGCAGAGACAGGAGGAGGTCAGTCTGCTCAAGGCCAAGCTGAGCTGGTTTTCTCCTCAGAATGCTTTTAATGACCTTCCCAAATGTAAAAAGCTCTTCTGCAGCCAGGACTGCTGGGACAGTGGAGTGGCTTAGGTGAGAGAACTGTGCCAGCCTCCTTGGTACCAGGATCAGGGCTGGCACTGCCCTGTGTGCTCGTGTTCATCTCTCACTTCCATCTCTGCCCCCTTGGTACCAGGATCAGGGCTGGCACTGCCCTGTGTGACTCTGTTTGTGTCCATCTCTCATTTCCATCTCTGCCCTCTTTCCCCATTATGTGCTTTCCAACCTCAATGAAATCTGACAGCAGAGTAGAGGTATTAGTGATATTCTTTGGGGACATATACCAGAGAAATGTTTAGGCATGTGGGCTTCCAGGAAGGGAAGAAATGTATCAGTGCTCCCTTTAAGGACATGAGTGCATCAGCATCTCAGCCTTTCATAGACTCCAGAGAATAATACCTGCACTTATCCTTGAGATACAATTCTAGGAATGGAGACTGTGCTGCTCTGGGACTGGCTAGGCTGGGCTGATGCTCCTGCAGTGCTGACACCACGAGTGCCCCCAGCCCATTAGCTCTGTGTGCTCACTAATCGACACAGCACACACAGCGTGCCCCTCATTGCTTCCCTGCTTGGGAGAAATAGCTCTACAGCAATGCTTGCTGTGCTCTGAACTCCATCCCTTTCCTGCTCTCCACAGCCTCAGCTCTTGACTCTGTTGTTCTGTGTTTGCTGCAAAAAGTGTTTTATAACTGAAGCACTTTAATTACAGCACTTGGTGCTGCCTCATGCAGTTGTTTTCTACAGACAATGTAAATTCTTCAGCCCAGAGAGCAGTTAATTTGATCAGGTCCTCATATCTCTCCCCCTACTCTTCCCATTTCTCTGATACCTCCTGAAATATATACAAGATACTAAAACCATGATTCCCTGAGGAAGTATGCTGAGTTCTGCAGTGCAATCTGATCAAGAAATCTGGACTCAGTGTTATGGTTTATGAACTCGAACTATCATGATTTTAATTCTTAGGAAAAATGCCCTTTTTAATGCTTTGATAGCATCTCATTCTTGGGAAAAAATTGCTACAAACTGTGTTTAGACTCATGTACTACAATACTTCTGTGTCATTCGCTGAACTGTTTCCTTTAAAATTGGTTTGGTTAAACCAAAAATTAATTCATAGAATGCTATAATCTGTCTCACAAAAGCCTAGAAGGTCTGAGTGGTCCTATCACACATTGCAATCTGAGCATGTAAGGAATGTAAAGCATCTGCTAAGTCACAGGTGGAGAGAAACTCCAGTACCTTGAGATAATATGGGCATATCTGAAACACACCTCAGGATGGGTATGATAAAAATTATCAGCATCTTCCAGAAATGCAAAGGAACACAACTTCTAGCCCACGAGGATGGCACTGTTTTGTCCAGATGACCTCTATTTCTTTGGTTTGTATTCTTCCAACCACTAGCAAATTACCTATTAATTCTTCAAACTTTGTTTGGAAAAGTAAAATATTGGAAAAATAGGAAATTAGTAAGCTTTTTTTAAGTTTTGTTGAGAGTTTATCTAGAAATGCAGCCTATTTATGCTCTTTTTTATGCTTATAGGCATTTATCTCACTCATAGTGAAGTGGCCAACAATTCCCGTATACTACAAAACTATTTCCAAAGATAAAAGCCAGTGGTTTATACAAGTGGGTGGATGTTGGTTTGACAGCTTTTATGCTGGAGTGTATCATATGAACGAAGCTACATCACTGGGGAAAAAATAAAATAAATGAAAGAGCTGTAGCTTCAGTGAAAGGTACAGAGTGGAACAGAAAATGGGACTGCTGCTTGCCTTGGCAGCAGACACTGCTTAGTTCTGTTGGTTCAGAGCTGTCACGCTGCTTTGCCAACAGGTTTCTGTTGGAAAGGAAGAGCTGTGACTCCCTGTGTCCCCCCTGCAGGCTCTGAACAGTTACAACCAAGGGGACGTAGAAGGCTCCAAGCGGCTGGGTCGCAACGCGCTCTGGGTGGCCGTGGCCTCCATCATCATCGGCCTCGTCATCATCGGCATCTACTGCGTGGTTCACTTCACAACGGTGAGCTCCTGCTCTCACAGCCCTCCCTGCAGGGCTCCCCAGCTCAGCACTGCCAACAGCTGCCTCTCTTGAGCTACTTAGGGATGCATGTACCCTTTCCAAAAGGACTTTTTTTATATTTTACTGTTTAGAAAATTCTGTTGTCTGTGGTTAAATGCAAGCGACTCTGTCTTAGCAGCAGGGGGGTTTCTAGAAACTCTTGCAGCTCCATTGTGTTTTTCCTATTTTGGCCAGTTGTTTTTCTCCTCCTCAGCTTCAGCATCTTTCAGACCAAGTGACTTGAAATCTCTACATTTCAGGTAACAGAGTTCCCAGGTGCTAATTTTCAGTCTCACAATCTGGCCAATTGATCTTTTAGCTCTGTAAGGAGACAACAGTTTGACAGTAAAATAGGTGACCAGAACTATATCAAAAGTGACCACAAATGTCATTCTGACTTGGGTGTCTGTGGGGTAGGCCCTTCACTCTCTATGCTGTGTTATTGTCCTGCCTTCCCACACATGCAATAATAGAAACAAAGCTCAACAAATGAATCTCTTTAACACTGGATGGATTACTGGAAAAGAGGACTAAGGCAATTGAGGGCATTGATAATCTTTCATAAGGTTGCACAACAATTTTTTTTTAATCCACAATACTATGCACTTCCCATTAAAATAACCAATTTAAATTAATTTATTATTGGCTGATTTGGTTGGAGGGCCTTTCACTGCACTGTACAAACTTAAACTTCAAACAGAGAACACCCGATTTACCACTGAAATGAAACCATCTCCAGGGAGTGGAATAGAGTAAGTGGTTAAAAGTGTACAGCATTTTCCTACAAAATTTGAAGTAGAGCATATTGAGCTGCAGAGCAGTTACTGGACATGGGATATTATTAGATGGTGCTGCAGACTCCAAAGTGTCCTGTGCATTCATTAATTTTCTGTGCATTTTGCAAGCATGAGTCTTGGTTCAGCTTGTGTTCAGCTTGTTCAGCGCTCACAGATTTAAACCCAAGTCCCTTCAAGCTGGGGGTGTCAAGTTTTGTAATTGACAGCAGCAGTAAATTCTTCTGTTTGCCTCCACCACCTTACTCATCATTTCTCAGGCAAGGAGAGCAGCTCAGTTATTTTTTCAAAGTAGGGGAGAGAAGGGCAGTGTGAGGAGTGGCAGACAGCACGGGTCTGAAGCATTCACAGTGGCCAGGCAGCAGTAAACCAATATAATGCAACTTTATTTTTCTTTTGAGGACTTTTAAAATAGGTTTTAGTTCTGGGTTTTTTTTTTAAAGAGAAAACTCTGTGTTGGGTGGAAGCAGCCAGGTGCTTGGGAGCCCTCAGCACACTGCTGGGATATTAATTTTTGTACACAGTTTCCACAGAAGTTTATTGGCCAAATGGTACCATGACTTTTGTGAGGAGTCAGGGTTTACTGGATTCACCCTGCTCTCTGCCTTTCCAGCCTCCTTACTGCTCCCCTTGTCCCTCTCCCTTCTCACCCTCCAACAAGCCTTTGCTTCTAGGAAAGAATTTGATGGCAACAACAATCTTTTGATGTGAAAATGAGTGAACAGAAGCACCCAACTGGTCTTTCCATTATCCATGCTAATCTGGGTCCTCTCTGTTGCCTTAGTCTTGGACATTTTTACTTTATACTAAATTGTCTTAGTCTGACATGCCACTGCTTTGAATAGCTTTGCACACTCCTTTCAGTGACCTCACTCCCATTTGTGCCTTTCTCATGATTATTTGCTGACAGCCACTTTGTCTCTGCTGAAGTGAGGTGATTGTAAATTAATTCTATGCTAACTTTAATACATGTTTCAATATTAGTAAGGTAGCACAAAATAGCCTTGATACAACAATATGGCAGATTTATTTTATTCAGCACAGATTTAATGTTTCTGTGACCTACACATGCATTTTTCCTGAAAGTTAGACTTCAGCAAGATATATGAAAAGCTTGACCCTCCCAAGACTGATCCCTGTGTACTTTATCCACATGAAATTTATCAGATACCAAAGTACCCAGTTCTTCCTGCTGACATTCCTAGTGGCTTCTTTTTTGTCTTCAAAGGATAACAAGTCTCACTGCAAATTGCCTCTGGGACATACTGCTGCCAGTATCAAAGATGCAAAGTGTACTGAGACCTCGAGTTCTCTTCCACAACATCCAGCCTCTGGGAAGCAACAAAAGTGAGATATCCAAGGCAGGTTGGCAGGGAGGAATCTCTGTCAATTGTTACACAACTTTTCTTCTTGGTACAGGAACTTGAGTCAGGCTCAGCTGGCTCCAAAGCCACCTTCAAAACAACTCCACATGCCTCAGCCAGGAGAAAAATATTGAGTCAGGTGTGTCGAGGGTAGAGATGGTAGAAGTTGCAGAGAGAGGAAGAGCAGGAAATTCCTGCTTTGAGCAAACAATGATTTTTATACCACCAATAATACTCCCAAATATACCCCCAATAATAGTGGCAGACTTGGGAAGAGGAGGACCCTTTCACTTTTCAGAAAACCCCTACTTCCAAGTGTCCTCATGTGCCTTCCTTGGTTTGTTCAGTCACAGAGCAACAGTAGCACAGGAATAACAGCAGCCAACACCTACGTCTGCAGGGAAGAAACAGACTTGACTTCTCATTTGGAAGATTTACTTGGAGCTAAGTCAGCTTGGGGCTTCTCCTGCTGCCTTGGAGAGCCTCATTTGTCTTGAACACTGGCATGTTATCTTTAGCAAACATATATTAAGATATGTAGTGATACATATTTATATCCTGGAACAGGGCTCACCCAACACTTGGGAACCATCTACGTTCTGCAGTCATGCCCCTAAATGTAGGCAAGGGGAAGCCATCACTTGCATCACTGGAGCTGACAGCCCAGCTGATGCCTTCTGGAGGCTGACCTGGAACAGAGACCAGGCAGAACAAAAGGATAAAGTAGGGATTTATTAAAAGGCCTCACTGGGCACACCTGGGCAGCACAAGAGCCCAGCACAAGATGCCCCAAAATGGTCACAAATGGACACCTGATCACAAAGTCTCACACTTTGATAAGTTCTGGTCCATTAGCATATTGGAGTTAATTGTCCAATTACAGCTCCAGGTTATGAAGCTCCATCCTCCTTGTTTTTTTCTCACTTCACCCTTGGTTTCATTCTTGGGCCTGAAAGTTGTATCAATTGTCCTTGGTACCAAACTATAGAAGGAATTGTTTTGTCTCTCTACTCTGTGAAGAGAGCTCAGTAGCACTTAACATGAAACTTAAAACTGCACACTAGAACAGCACAGACTCTAAAAAATATAAAAAGCTAAAACTTAAGGCATCACAGCAATATAACTTGTGTGTCCTGATCAGTGTAAAGTGGCATGTCCCTCACCATGCCAAGGACTCTGAGTGCAGAGCTGTGTGTTTGAAATCAGGGCTGTGCCTCATTCCACACTGGGCCAGATTTATTCTTACTCTTCCCCATTCGCTTTTCCCCTCTCCTGTCAGCTTCCCCTGTGCCCCTGCCTTGCCAGTCCTGAGTGCTGAGTTACATTTCCAGGGCTTGCTCAGATGTAACTTTAGCTGGTATTTGTGTCACCACAGTCTGGCCCTGCGTGTGTGCCTCAGGCGTGTTGTCCATCAAGAGCTGCAGTGAGAAATGGGACACATTTGCCTTCCCTGAGGGGACACCACGGTGACCTGGAGCAGGGCAGGGCTGTGTGCCACAGCCTGTGTGTGCTGTGCCACTGTTCTCATGCTCCTCTTAGCAACCTTTCCCCAGACTTGCAGACTTGGAGTCAGCCTTCCCACCTCTAAGCATTTTGTTCAGCAAAAGGTGACAATTTTGTCAGTCAGTGAAGGCTCTCAAGTCATTTACAATCTGTGTTTTTCAGAGCAGCCTCAACATTTTTGAAGCAGATTCCAAATTCTGTTTTGTTTTGGGCTTTGCTGACACGAGACACCCTCGGATTACATCTGAGTTCTGCTGGCAGGGTTTAGAGAAACAAAAGCCTGGGCTGGATCCTCCTTTTTTAAGTGAAGGAGATTGTAGGTATCCCAAACCCTTTTCTTAACTGGATCTAAACATGTCATATTCTACTTCATGCTGCCATGTGAGTAGTTCAGAGCAATATTCAGCTCCTCACAGCACATACTTGTAGACCATCTCTAGTCTCTGGGTGACACTTCACAATGCTCTTCAGGGCTGAACTAGACCTCACATGAGTTTTGCTGTCCATCAAGCCACAAGGCATTCCATATACAGCCCACGTCTTCTGTGCTCCTCTCTTGTGGATTTCTGCAGTCTGGACAAGGAGGAGCGAGCCAAGCAGAAATGTGGAGGATGAGTGAGAGGTGTTAGAGAGAATTAAAAACTTCAGTAGACTGAGACAGCAAGAGGAAGGGTAGCCAAAACTCTCTGACTTTGGAATTTTATGCAAGCCATTCTGATATTTTAATGCTTTCGTAGAGGAGCCTGAACTTTTGACCCCTTCTTTAATCTCCCTCGATTTAGAACTTCGCCACAGGGAAGCCACAGAAATGCCACCTGTCAGCATGGCTTCCAAGGAACACACAGGCAGCCAGGCTGTGAGGAAAGCACCAGCTTGCACTGCTCAGAGTCAGGAGGGTTTTAAATCAAGCACATGTGCAGTAATGCAGCATCGGTAATTCCGAGTAGAAGGAAAGGAAATGTTTAGAGCGTGCACCAGGGACAGATGTACACGTACAGTTTCATCACTGACTCAAATAATTCTTCAGGAGGAAAAGGAGTGCAAGATTATCTTTAATATCTCTGCCATCCTGTTCCTGAGATCTTTGCAGACATTTCACTCAGTGACTACTTGTCTTTCAGAGGCAGAATAAACTCAAGGCCAGCATGAGGACAGGGGTTACTCAGCCAGTCTCCAGATCTTTACACTGGCCACCCTGTCCTCTGCACCTTACCAGAAAAAATAAATAAGTCAGGGTCTTGTGCTGCAGGGATTCACCTGCCAGTAAGGGATAGAGCTCTAAGACTGAAGTTAATTTCTGCTCTTTAATTCATGGTGTCCACTCATCCAGGGAGCTCATACTGCTGCTTTTCTGTTGGTAAGGGCACATATTGACTATTTCTTTGATTCTTACCTTGTTTGACTGGATTTGTAAAAACACAGGAGCCTAAAGTCCTCTACCTGTCTCTCAAAGTGTTCCCTGAGCTGGGAGGCTGAGCACTCAGGTGCACAGACAATGTGGCTATATCAGCCTGGCTTCCTTAGCAAACCACATGGAAAATGCTGGTGCAGAAACAGCTGTTTCATCTGAGCACAGAGATGTTCCCAAAATGGATTCTAGCCAGTGGAGACATGAGTAGCATCCAAGAGAAACTAGCAAAGGCTTTAATGCTGTCCACAGGATGTATTTTCTGTGCAGTGCCTCGGGTCCTAGATCCCTCCCTGAGGAGCTGCTGAAATGTAGCTGATGGAGGAGACCCCTCAGACTCCAGCAGAACCCAGAATCCAGGGATAGTCAGGGCATCCATGGGTATTGTCTGAGAGCTTTCCCCTACACAATGATTTGAGGGAACTCCTCAGATCCTCCCTCTCCTAATGCAGATGCACAAGACAGGTTTCCCAGTCCTATTAAAGCATGTTGTGTATTACTGGAGGATTTACAAAGTTCTCCACTGCCGGAGTGCTGTTCTTGTCTGACTGCTTTATGTACCTCTCCAAGAAAGCAGAGATGCTGTTGACCTCATGAATCTTTGTCAAATGAGAACCCATTTCCTGGCAATGAAGGTCCCTAATTTGCATTGATTCAGGTAAACCAGTTTAAAAATTCAGTTTGGATTGACAGATGACCAATGCCATTAGAAACTCAGGTCTTTGATTCAAAACTGTATTGAGCTGCTAGTCTAGAGGGATGTTTGTTAAGAGAACAAGTGCCACTAATGTGGCATAATGTATCCATTAGATCTGTAGAATTAATAAGTTAAACTCACGGGGCAAACTCTCTGTTTTCTCTCCCCTAAAACACACGTATTTCTGTGTCCTTGCAGAATGCTATCTGAAGACCAGGACTGCAATTGGATGATATCAACATGTAAACCTCTGGAGAGGAAAAAAGAAGAGATGGAAACCATTCCAGACTGTTAGCTCTGACCCTACAAGTCTGCAGAGGCATGTTGCTGGTGAATGAACTGATAGCCCAGTTAGTTAATCAGCATGGCGTGACCAGGTTTTCAAAATTATTTATTTATAAGACATCTCAGTATAAAGCAGCATTTTCTCTTTCACCTAATGTATAATGAGATCTTGCCCTGAAAAAAAAAAAATCCCTTTTCTTTCTTATTTCCATGGAATGTATGCTGGATCTGTGGTGTTCCCTGGCTGACCCCAGCCAGACAAAGCCAACATACCCAGACTGTTCATGGTGCACAGTGTAAGATCTGATGCACGGCCCCCTGAAGCTAGTAGGAGAACTCCTTTACTTCTGGCAGATTTTGGATCAGGCCATTAAGGATTTTTTCATTACTTTAAAATAGTCTCAACATGACACAATTGTACCCATGGGTTTGTGATTTTATCCTGCTCTGATTTTATAATGCCGTGGGTGCACTCTGATTCAGCAGCTGCTTTCTTTTGTCATCCTCAGCTTTTAGAACTTTACCTTGGATTTTTAACCACCTGGGACCGATTTCAATCACTTGATTATTAAGAGAGACTCTTCTTCCATAGCATCCATGTTTTTCTTAATGATTTATTTTTATTTTATTGTCTTTCATTGTTGCACTCCCTTGACTTAGCTCCAATCCTGCATTAAATTTGCACTGATCATATTTTCCTCTTTAAACTTCACATATGTAAAAAGTTCCTATTTTTTTTATCGGACAAAAAATCTTCTTTTTAAACAGATATCCTTCATCCCTTTGTTGTGCTTCTAGCGAGGCAGTTTCATTGTGTTCTGCTTTGTTCATGTGGGTTTTGTTTAGTTCATCCTCTCATCTCTGTGCCTGGTGTGTGTATCCCTGCAGTTAGAGATGGACAGACTTTTGCACCTCTGCCTAGTTACAGACACACTTCCTGATCCTTAGACACTACTCAGCAAGCAGCCTCAGCTTCCAGACCTGATGGCCTCCTAAATTACAGCAGTTTCTTGATACCTTGTGAAAATTTAGCATGGGACAGCTGTTTTTACAAGCTGGAAACTGTTTCACAGGATACAATTGTTTTGTCACACAAATATTCCATGTTGAAAGGAGTAAGCTCTGGTGAGCATTAAGACGTGGCTGCATCCTCAGCAGTTGCTGCTCTCTTTGCTTTATCACCACAACTTCAAGCGAGCTGTGCCAACTTCCACTCCCTCTCCCTGCACCAACATCAACCTGGAGCGACTGCCCACAAATCCAGGGAGTTCTGCAGGTGCAGGTGAGAGAAGAATCCTCTGTCAGGAGTTCAGCAACCTATTAAAAACAAACAAAAAAAATCCTCCCAGCAACCTTTACCTGTTAAAGTATATGCCTGGAAGTAGCATGTATTTTTTGTGCCTTGATATTATATTTTCAATGTGCTTTTTTGCTTTCCTTCCTGCCAAATTCTGTTTTTCATTGAAGTCAGTGAAGCATCACCTCTCTTTAATTACTGCAGTATTAAACTTCACAAGCACTGGTGAAGTCAGCTGATTTATTAAACATTTACACTGATCAGATTTATCCACATGGGAATCTTGCCACTGATTTTGATGATCCCAAGAATTGGCTGTTCTGTGAACTCCTCTTTGGTTTTTGAATACTATTTTAATGGTCTGATATGTCTTGTGGGACTTTTAGTAGCTTGCCTTATTATCAGATATGATAGAAATGTCATTGACAAGTGGAATAAAATTACTTTTAATTCATGTCTATTCTGGTATGTGGGAAGCGTCTTTCCTAGGTTTTGTTGCCTCTTCGACTGGAAAGAGTAACATCCCTTTTTCTAACCCCTTGGACAGTTTCAGAATAAAGTGAATCACAGCAAAAGGAGTTTTCCAAAGTTATGTGGGCACCAGAGGATAGGGATAGGCAACTTGAAGTATTTTTCTTAACTGCCTGACAAGGGTTGAGATCAATAGGAGTTAGACACCTGACTTGTTCAGAAGCTTTTGAAAACCATACTGGAAATCTAACTTGCATCTTGTTCCTCATAAATATCTTTGAAGTCTCACTCTTTATATAATGGAGAATTGAGCTATTGTACCTTCAGTGCTTCTGAAGATAAATGTTGGTACCTTACAGTGCTATTGATTGGTATAAAAATAAAGGCTTTATATTAAACCACTTAATGTGACAGAGAGGAGAGAATGCAGCAATTCCTCTAATGTCCTTAGTGCTTCTGTGTTGTAGGTATCTTATTTTTGCTTTACTAATGTATTGATATTGGTTCTCTTCATTTATTTATGTTTATATAAATTTTCAACCATGTTTGGGAAGTGCAGCTTGTGTGCTGGAAAAGGGTATGGTCCTTGTACAATCACATCATTCTGTTGTAGGCATGACAGAGACATCCCAAAGCAGACACCAAACACAGGGAGCCTAAATGACATTTGAGTGCCCAAACCAGCAAAGCCCTAGTGCCAGCAGTGAGTGTGGAAGGCAGAATGCAGGTTTCTGACTGAGAAAATTGTGCCTGCTCCATATTTTGAGGGGCATGTATACAAATTTCATTATCTCTGACAGGCTCTGGAAATCAGCCGTTCTTCATTGTCACGCATCTAAATTTGGATTTGGTCCATTATTCTGCATTGGACCTACCTCTTTTGGTAGGAAAAAAACCCTGTTATATTACATATGTGCTGAATGATGTTATTTGATGAAACAGGAGGTGGGAAGCAGTCAAATGTATTTCAACTCAACATCTGTATCCTGGATGCATGAACAGATCATTCCTTCTGCAAAGCTGCTTCAGGTTTCCATATTTTGGACACAGCATCCTCGCACGCTGAAGGCACCAACTAATGCCTCAAGTCCAGCTCCCTTTTCTTTCCTGCACATATTACAGGCAGAGACAGATGGAAACTTGAAATTGCTGGCCTCAGCTCCTGGATCATACTGGCACCTTTGGCTTCTTACAAGGCAGCTGCATTCTGCAAAACAGCCCAGTGCACGTATCTTGATATGTAATCCTAGAAGAGGCTTCTAAATATAAGTGGGGTTCTTTGCTGCTGTATGAAGGGGGTCAGCCAAACACTCAACATGTGGTGTAAGTTTCATCAGATTGCACAGCAAAAAAAAATAAGCTCGAGGACAATATGAAATTAAATTCTTGGGGTGCCTCCCTGCAGGCACACTCAGGGGTTTACAGCTTTCTCCTGAAAATCAGCACTGGCTCTGCAATTTATGTGGTTGCAACCAGGATCCATGAGTGGTGAGGCTCCAGAAGTGGTAGCTTTTGTACCTCTGTCTTTGGATATGTGCTCACTGTGTGTTTTGTCTCTCAACCTGGAAACAGGTTGTATCTGGTTGCTGCCACAGTGTCCCTCACTCTCAGCATCTTTCAGGTGTCTCTGTTGAAACTGTGCAAACATCTCTCTCTAGGCTCCTTGGGCCCTAACTTGGCCACTTATTCATTATTGATTGCCTCAGAAGGGGGAGGATGGAGTCATCTCCCACATTAGTTTTTACTTTGTGTGTGTACACACACAAGAGTTGAAGGGTTGAATTCCCAAAGGAAAGTAAGACCTGAATACAAAGAAAGTCACTGGATTGATGGAAGCCAAGCTGGTTAGAAACATCCTGGTTACCTGACAGCTGTTCAGGAGCCTTTGTGGAAGGTGGTGTTTCCTGGAGGGAAGAGTCCATATCACCAGACCTTGAACAGATGTGGAACCTACCCTGGCTTTGTAGGAGACACTTCCAGGCAAGGCTGGAGCCCTCAGGGCTCTGCAGGGCTGCTGCCTGACCCCAGCTTTCTGAGACTGAGCCTTCAGTCTCCACAGGCAGCACCTTCAGGCTCAAAAGCTCTCTGAACGTTCGTTTCCTCTTACAATCTCTCCACCCCCAGCCTCATTTGGAATTAGCAGGTGCCAGGAGGTGTGCAGTGTTGGAGCAGAGAAGGGAAGCAGTGCTGTGTGAGGGATTTCTTCCTGCACTCCCAACTCTCCATTTCCCAAGCACAACAGCACGTTCTGCACACACAGCAGGACACACAGCCCTGAGACAGGACTGAGCTCCAAGGAGGCTGCCCAACCTCCTCTGCTCACTCCCTGCCAGCCTGGCAAAGGAGGATAAATCCAGCAGTGACTAAAAGGAGGAGGAGGACTGGAAACAGATCACTCAGCCACTGTAAAGATGGAGAAACAAATTTGGGACCCCAAGGCAGAATGGAAGACCACAGTAAGAAATTTACCCAGAGGGTTTCTGCAGTTAAATTTGCTCTGTCTTGAACTCTGGGCTAAGTTCTATTCTGCTCCCACCCAGCTCACTCTCCACAGCACACAAGCTGCAAGAAGCACTTGCTCATGTGTCCTTTACAATGTGATTTATGGCATGTGTGAATCTGATCCACCAGCTCACATCTGAGGATGGCTCCTCTGGGTTTGTCATCCCTCGCTGTAGGGCTGAGTCAGCTTCCACTTCACTTGCAACGACTTCTCTTTGGCTAAATTTGCATCATGTCAAGGAAAAAGAACTTTGCCAGGTATCAATGGATTCTTCAGGACTTTGAACTGCACAGCCTGAGCCTGAAGGCCATTGCATTTATTTTTTGACACCTACTCTGAGGTAAGAGAAGGGGAAACTCCACTGGAAGTATCCAGACCAAAGCAGGCTGTGTGGTTACGGTGAGTCATGGCAGCCTCATGTTCACATTTCAACCAGTATTCAGTGGGGATTTAATTGCCTTTTGGTTTTAATCAAAAAACAAGAGAGATAATCCAGATAGTGAAAATGAGAGATTCTGGCCTAGAGCACAGTGTTTGGTGAGTGTCATCCCTGACTTCTGTGCCTGAAAATCTTGTAAGGTCATTCTTCACCCCATCTAATCCAAGACATGCACTCCCCTAATACAGGTCTCTCTTGACCTCAGATCTATCCTGTTTGGTCCTTACTCTCTTTTAAAGTGAGTCAGCTGATAGAGAGGGATGGTAAGTGATATCTCCAAGGGGGTAGAGTGACTCAGTAGCAAAGATGTCACTGCACTTGACCCCTCAGCCTGTACAGCACTGAAAGTGCTCTGTAATGATTCTCAGAACTTTCACCAGCTCTGCTGAGCCTCATAGTTTTAAAAGCCAAGAACCAAACTGCCTTAAAATTAACTTCTGACTAAGCTTTAAAAGTCAGGCCAGGTCTAGCTCATTGTACTAAAGAAGGTAGGTGTGAGGGAGGGGAAAAGGAGCTGAGCTTTGCTTGTGGCTACTGGCATGGCAACGAACAGAGACCATAAGGCTCCTCATATCCTGCAGGTCTTTTACAAGCCTCTGCTTTTAAAACCTCACATTGTCCTAGGAGGTGGTGTGGCACATCATGACACCAGATAAGCATTTCATCAATTACTTTTCATCTTGTTTGATGGGCTGTGAACAGTCTTTTTTTTTTTTAGGGAGTTTCTTATTCAGAATTAGTCACTTGTGTTTTCCCCTGGTCCTTTAACCCCAATAGGGGTGGAGGTAGAAGAAGAATTTTGTAGTCTTCCTTTGGAATGTGGAGGCTGTTTCAGGTGGGGTGGAAGAGGGGGAGTTTTTATACCCTTCAGGCTGCAGAGCATAAAAGAAGCCAGAAAGTCACAGATGCTGTAAAAGGGAGGAGCAAAACTCCAGGGCTGCAGAGAATCAGTGGGCAGCTGAACACTGCCAGGCCCCTGTGGCTTGTCTTTAGCATATCCCTCGCTTCCCACACCTCCTGCATTAACAGCTGTGAGGGAATGGGGCTCCCACTCAGGCTGAGGGGAGAAAACAACACTCCAGTGAAGGCAGGCCCATGCACACAGACGTGTGTGAGGTGGGCGATGATTTAGTTGCTCGTGGTGTAATGTCACCCAGCCCTCAATATTCTCAGGGAGCAGCACCTGACAGAGCGAGTTACAGGCTGATTGCTCCAGGACTGTGCTACACCCACCTGTCACAGCGAGGGGGACAAGAACCAGTCCTGAAAAGGGAGCAGACACAGGGAGAACAGGGAGGAGAAGGCAGCAACAGTGAGGCTGAGATGCCTCGTTCGTGGCCTCTGTCCTGTCCAAAGGCCAGCAGCTCCCAAAGGTTTTGGCATGGAGCACACCATGGATGGTTCATCACCACGGAAGGAGGAACCATCCCATTTTAACACCAGACTTTAAATAAATGCTTGTACCTACCACAGACTGGGTACCATAGCCTTATGATCTGTCCTTACCCTGCACTTTGTTACCACTCTGTGGTTCTAAGAACAAAAAACATTGCAAAGGCCAGGCCCCAGATGAAGGTACCATAGCCTGTAGTGGGTCTGTGCGGCTGTTGTGCAGATCATCACAATGGTCCTGGATGGGCAAGTGATGGGCAGGGCCCTGCACCGCAAACAGTGCTGGCCAAGAAAACCGGGGAGAACAACACAGCCAGGGCTGGAGACGAGCGATTGAGGAGCACTAAGCTGTGTGAAATGCCAAAACAGCAGCAGCTGCGTTCTATGGCAGGGGAAGAGCAGCCTGCACACAGTGCCCCGGCAGCCTGTCCCGGGCGGGGTGCTCTGTTCCACCCCGGACACAGGGAGCGGCTGCTCCCCAAACCAGCGCTGCACCGGCGCGGCCATCCCGGCACAATCCTCCCACAAGGTTACAGCAGGCTGTGGGTACTTCCGTAGGAATCCTTCTGTTTGTCTGTGCCCAGGTTGCTTCTATTTGTAATGGAAAAAAGTAATTTCCCTGTAAAGAGAATGGTGACACACCCGCAGGCCTCAGCTCTGTGGCTGTGAGGAAAGTGGAAACAAAACCCAGCAACAGCTGGGCGAGAGCCAAGGGACAAACCAGACAGCGTAAGGAGGAACGCTTTGAGAAATGTATCAGTGTAAATTCATTTGGGAAACATTTATCAGTTAAGGAGTTGGCCTTCCACCCTCGCTCCCTCAGACCCCAGTGCTGACGGTTCCAGCGCGCTCATGCCCGTCCGCCGCCGCCCTCAGGCGCTGCCCGGGGCACGGCGGCTCCGGGGGCGGGCACGGAGCCGTGCCCCGGCCCCAGTGCGGAGCTGGGGAGGCGCGGGGGGCGCCGGGCACGGAGCTGAGCATGGAGCCGAGCATGTAGCCGATTAGGGAGCCCGGCGCGGAGCTCGGGGCAGCCCGGAACGGCCGTGCCGGGCTCGGTT
>VZTB01017790.1:1008502-1104295 GCA_013397245.1 Thryothorus ludovicianus | reverse complement strand
GGGCTGTGGGGCGGCAGCGGGGCCGGGGCTCTGCGGGCGCTGCCTCTCCCGGAGGAAAGCGGAGGGAGAGTCCCTGGAGCGGCCGCGGGACTGAGCTCTCCGCAGGGAATGGTCACAGCCGCAGGCTGCCGAGCTCCCGCAGCGTTTGGACGCCGCTCCCAGGCGCTGGGTGGGAGTGCTGGGTGTCCGTGCAGGGCCGGGGGCTGGGCTGGGCGGTCCCTGTGGGTCCCTGCAGCTCCGGACATTCTGTGTAGTTTAGTGAAGTCACATTTCAGGAGCGTTGCTTTTGGGGCGCTCTGGCAGAAGGCTCCCCTGGTGCTGCGGCTGGCGAGGAGCAGCGCTGCCTGCACGGGGAGGCAGAAGACAGAGGACGAGCCCGTGGCTTGGGGAGACACAACAGCTTGGTGCTGTGTGCCAGGGACCTGCTCGGCCAGCGTGAGTGGCTGAGGCTGCTAGAGGTGCTCGTGTATAGAACTGGAGCACATTATCTGGAGCAGCTAAAAACTGCCAGTTCGTGCCTTTGTTCAGAGTATGGTGTCACTTTACAAGGGGTTAATCAAGTTTCTGAGGCTCTTCAACTCAAAAACACAGCCCAAGGCCACAGTTGAGTTTTCTTTCCTGCCTGCTGGTGTTCCAGCTGGGGGAGTACATGTGCTAACCTGGCTTTCCCTGCTCTTTTAGATCCATAAAAATGGGGAACACGAGCAGCGAGCGAGCGGGGCTGGAGCGCCATGGGCACAAAGGCTCCCGAGGGGACAGCTCAGGAGGAGCCGTGGGTACCAAAGAGGGAGACAGACCAAAAATCCTCATGGACAGTCCTGAAGATGCAGACCTGTTCCATTCAGAGGAAATGAAGGTATTGCTGGTTTGTTTTCCCAGCCTTGCTTCCTTGGGATGCTCTGGGGCTGTTTGCAACCTGCAGGGGTTTTGTCATTTAGTTTGCACAAAGCTGACCATGCCCCTTCCTTCCCATGCCAAGGAAAGAGTGAATTGGTGTTTAAGCAGGTATAATTGGGGCTGGAGGGAGAGGCATTATTTTGCCTTCCACTCTTCCCGCAAATTTGGGAGGCTTTAACACCTTTGCAGAATTTGTGCAAATGAACTTGTGAACAGTATCTGGAAATGCAGCTTGGATTGTGCATCTCACACAAACTGCTTGCCTTCAGTGCGACACAGGTTGTGTGAGTCTGCCAGGAAAGAACCTTTTTTGATTGAGACCTCGTGCTTGTAGGCTCCATTGGAGAAAGAAGAGTTTCTAGCTTGGCAGCAAGATCTGGAAGTGAATGACAAAACCCCCACTCAAGCTCGGCCAACAGTCTTCCGCTGGACTGGAGGAGGGAAAGAAGTTTATTTATCAGGATCCTTCAACAACTGGAGTAAAATTCCTCTGACAAGGAGGTAATGAAGTGCTGCTGCAGTGCTGTTCCCCATGGACTGGGAGTGTTCAGTGCCATGAGGGAGGTGGTCAGCTGAGAGATGGGATTGTGCTCGATTTGCCACTGTCCTGCTTCTCTCCTTGATGTCCATCTGGCTTTTCCATTCCTGGGTGGCACAGGGTGGGAGTTGAGCTGTGTGTCAGTTCAGTGGGCACAACACTCAGATAACCCCAGGCAGTCCCTGCTGTGCAGTCTGTGCCTGCAGTAGGGCTGGGCTGGGGAAGGGGAGCTGGTTCTTGCAGTGTCTCTGGTGACATCCTTGCCACGTCTGTGGCTTTTGCCCAGCCCAGAGGGTCCAGAGACTGTGGCCTGTTGGAGTTGTATCAACTGTTTCTCAGCTTTTTTGAGATGCTGGCAAAGCCTTCTGAAGAATCAGGGAGTTCACAGCCCAAGGAGGATGGAAATTGCCAAGCAGCAGCTTCAGAAGTATCAAGTTGCTGCTTTTATCTGCTCATTGTTCATTTATTTCATGGGCATTTGGGAAGTGCAGTTTATGATGGCAAATACTGAAAGGCAAGGAAATATGAGAAAGCTGATCTTGTTCCATCAGCAGATAAATGAGGTCTCGTGTGCTAACAAGTAACATGAAGATGTGAGAGTGACTTTACAAAAGATCAGTGCCAATTATGGGATGTCAGGAGTGTGGGGGGACTCAGTGTCACAGAGGAAATTATCATGAGCATTAATGATAATTTAATTCTTTACCTTTGGATTGCGTCAGAGATTCTCTGCCCTCTTAAGGGTTTGCACGTTGAGGAGGCTTGTGCTCTGTGTCTTGGTGTGTGTCACAGTCTAGGGACCGAGGTGCTTTTCAGAACACTGCAGGGCTGATTGTTTGTTGTAAATTCCAGTCACAATAACTTTGTGGCAATCCTGGACCTGCCAGAAGGAGAGCACCAGTACAAGTTCCTCGTGGATGGGCAGTGGACACACGATCCTGCAGAGGTAATGTTTGCTTTGAGTCACTGTTTATTCACTGAGGCATCTGAAGAGAAAGGGGCTGCTCAGGCTGGTGAGAGAGAGGTTTCTGGTGTCTGCTGGCCTGGGTGGCAGCATCAGACTGAGCTCAGAGGGCAGGAGATGCAGTGAGGGCCAGGATCTCTTGGCCCTTGGTTTCTAAGTGATGCCAAACTGCCTTTTAGAGCACTGTAGCCCTGCTGGCAGCCCAGAGCTCGCTGTGCCTTCCTGCCTCTCTGTGCCAGCATGTTGCTATTCCTGCTCTAGGTCTCTTCAGAGTCCAGTAATTGTGCCAAAATCTGCCAGGCCTGTTTTTCCTTCTCTGCTATAAAATGAGCTTTAACCCAGCCTGCCCAGCAGTTCCCCACATGCTTAAGAACTCAGTGTCCAGAGCTGGTGTCACAGGAACTCCAGCTCAGAGCTGACCCCTGCCTTGTCTGGAGGCCTGTGGGCTTGGCAGGTTCACCTGGCATTTTCCCCTCCTAGCCCTTAAAATCCTGCATTTCCTCTTAACCTTGCTGAGCTCTTCTCATACCTGGTTCTGTCATATTTCAAAGGTAATGTACCTCATTCTTGGTAGTGCTGATTGGTTCTGGGAATCTGTTAGTCCCACAGGCTGTTTTTATTCTGATTTTTCTATCTTGTCTCTTGCCAGCCAGTAGTAACCAGCCAGCTGGGTACTGTCAACAACATCATCCAGGTGAAGAAAACTGACTTTGAAGTGTTTGATGCTTTGATGGTGGACTCCCAAAAATGTTCAGACATGTCTGGTATGAACTTACTTGTAACTTTGTGTCACACTTTTTAGAGCTGTTAAAAATTCAAATTTCTCTTTTTATCTGAGTTAAAGCTCCAGCAGAAATTAACCTCCACTTGTCAGGCCCTGTGGATGTGTGCAGGAATCACAAATGCCCAAAGGAGGAAAGTGGAATGCTCAGAGGAGGCCGCCTATACAGAGTAACACAGAAGTGATGAGGAGGGTGCTCAGTACGGGTGCTCAGTAACTGCCCCTGCTGTGTGCAGTGGCTGGGTTTAGGGCAGTCCTTGGTGGATCAGTCTCTGCTTTCCCACATCAAACCATTGTTGGCAGCCTACACTGCTCCTCATTCAGTCTTCCTCTGCTAAGGAGGTGGCTGAGGGGGTCAGGAGTTGCACTTTAGCAGGGAGAAATTAGGGGCATCTCAGTGCTGACACAGGCTTGGGAGTATCCTCACAATGTGGTGTAAATTATCTATCTAAGAATAACAGAAAAATGCAATTTTTGTCTTAGGTTTCACGTTCTAGTGTCACGGGAGGGAGGTGGGATTTAGCTTGAGCCATGTCTGAGGTCAGCCTTGCCCTGTTGGTTACTGAGCTCTGGGGGATGGAGTCCATTGGCTGAAGCTGTACTTTACAACTTTACACCCTCCTTCAGACGACCTTTGAGCCTGAGGCAGGAGATGTGTTTGGGTGTGTTTTGCTCTGTGCAGCTTTGCCCTAGACAGAGCCTTTTTGGAGAAAGTGTTATTAGTGGGCCAGGCCAGGAGGAGATTCCAGTAGATGCCTTCCCCCACAGGCTGTGGCAGTGTTTCCTTTCCCTGGTTAGACTTGGAAGGGCTCTTTCCACAGCCCAGTGTGCAAGGGGGAGCAGTTGCCTTTCACAGGTGCATTCCATGTTTCTGTACATCCCTTGGAGGGAACCTTGTGGGGCAGCCTGCACTGTGGAGTGTTTGCAGAGGTGACAGAGGAGTTCTGAACTGCAGTTGTCCCTCAGAACTCTGCTTCCCAGAAGCTCACAGCTCATTCCAAGTCAGACTTTGGGCACCTTAAATCCCCCTTGGGCAGTGACTGATCCTCTGGCACTGCACCAGCTGCTGCAGTTGTTGTACTTAAGTGCCATTGATTCCTTTAGGCTGCATGTACCTATAAAGAGCAGATGTTCTTACCAAGTATTTAGGATGAAATATTTACCATCTCTCTGGCAGAGCTGTCCAGTTCACCCCCAGGACCCTACCACCAGGAGCCCTATGTGTGTAAGGCAGAGGAACGCTTTAAATCTCCCCCCATTCTCCCCCCACACCTGTTGCAGGTCATCCTGAACAAGGACACAGGCATTTCCGTGAGTACATCACTTTGGTTTGCTAAATAATGCCCTTGGGGGTGGGAACAGATGGGGGAGAATCTGGATACAGGCAGGGGATAGCTTAGGAAAAACCTTGGGATAAGTTACTGTATTGGTAAGTTCCTTATTGTGTATGTCCAGATGGATTCATCTGAAGTAAATCTATTTTTCTATTTGACTCTTTAAAATATAGAACTAGATTGTTGTTTTCCTCCCAAAACCTTAACCTTGTCACCTGGTGAGACACATAGGGGATAATGTGTGGTCCTGGTGAGGAGGCAGAGGGTTTTACCCAGAGGGACCTGGGGTTGTTCTGAAGTGGTGACTGTGTTTGTGATGGACTCTGTGTGAGCAGCAGTGATGTACTGGGGGCATGGCTGGTCACAGATGCTGTTTGTCACCCCTCAGCTGTGAGGAGTGAACTGTGACTTCTGTTTCTGTCACACTGTCCCTCTTCCCTGCAGTGCGACCCCGCTCTGCTCCCTGAGCCCAACCACGTCATGTTGAACCACCTGTATGCACTTTCCATCAAGGTGAGAGGCCAGGGCTGTCCTGCCCAGGGCAGCCTGGGTGTCTGACCCTGGCACACGCTCACTTGTTTTCCCTCCCCTGTAGGATGGAGTGATGGTGCTCAGTGCTACACACCGATACAAGAAGAAATACGTCACCACTTTGCTGTACAAGCCAATATGAGCACCACAGTCATTTGTGACCAATTGTTCTGGGCCAGTGCAGTCTCAGAAAATAATGCTTCACTTAACCAAATGTTCTTCTGCTCTGTGCTGTAGCAAACGAACTCTGTTTTCATATTTTTCCTGAAGACTTCCAGGTTCTCCTGTATTTGCCTTATTTTGTTCGCCCCACCTTGGAAGTTCTTGGAAACGGCAGCTTCACAGCAACTAGACAGGTGGCAAAGTCAGTGCCCCTTGTCAGCTCAGCTAAAACACCACCAATTTAATTAGGCTGAATAATGTGAGGGCAGCAACAGATCAAAGAGCTTTAGCAGCGAGGCAGACTGGGAGTCTGCCAGCCCAAAGTCTAGAAAGTTCAGGATTCTTGGGGAATCTGATTTGAGCATAACACTCAGCAAAAGCAAGCTCATTACTGCTTCCGTTGCTCATCAAACATTTCAGTAGCAAGTTCCAAACTTGCCTGGCTGAAGTAAGTGTGAGTATTGATGATCATTTTGTAGCAGCCTTTTCTGGGCAAAATCAGCAACATAATCACTACAAGCTCATTATTATTTTACGGTAGAGTGGGGTCCACTGTTTCTACTGTGAATAGCTCTGTAGTTTTTTCTCTTCATGAGAACTGAAATACATCTTTTCCCCTGTGGAATTTCTGGTAAAGACAATTGTTTTTAATGGCTGGATTTTTCTGTAAATCGTAAACGTGTCTTGCAGTAATCTGCTTTTGGAAACTGGTTTCTCTTGCTGTCACTGATGAGCACTTCCTTAAGCTGGGAGAGGTGGCTGGAAATGGATGGATCCAGTTTAGGGATGAGCTCCTCAGGAACAGCCTGAAGGTGACTGTAAGTCTCCTGTGCCCAGTGGCCAAACTTACCCCTCAGTGTCAGCAGTTGCAGAGTGCTGGATGCATCAGCCCTCTGTGCCCAGGGCTGGAGCCGGGCAACTTTTTATTCTGTTTCTGTTTTCTAAGTGATTATAGTAATGCCAGGCTGCCTGTCCTTGGTGTTGACAGCCTGTTTTATCCCAAAACAAATGCAACATTAATGCAAACCTGCTGCCATTGTGCCCCGGGCCTGCCTGGGAGGAGCCAGCACAGGAGGGGCCCCTCCCTGGCTTGTGCTGGTGCCCGGGGCACCGTGACTGTGCCAATGAGCAGCAGCCCCATCCCACTGTGGGGAAGCTCTTTGCAGTCTCTGAGGAGTCTCAGTGGGGACAGAGCTGCAGCAGCCAGGGGAGTGGAGTGAGCCACAGTGGGAGGGTGCTTTGCCATCCTGGGGTCTGTTCACCAGCCTTGCTGCAATATCTTCAGTAGCTGAGTAGATCTGGGTCTAGTGCAATGGTTTTCTCTGAAAACTCTTTCTTCATTCTGTGCTATGGATAGTATTTGGTATTCTGAACTACAGAATTGCTTGTTTTCAACCTCTTTAGAAACAAATAAAACATTTTCAAGAGAAGTGGGTGACTTGTTATTATCCTTCCCACCTGTGGTAACCTGCCCTCAGTGAGATATTTTGTTACTACATGTGATTTCCTGATTGCAGTTTTATGCCTTGGTGGGTTGTAGAAGCTTTTCATTCAGTGATGCAGATTGAAACACTTTGTCCTCTTTTCCCGGGTCACTGAAGAAGACCAAGGTGTTCATGTTTACTTCTGATGTAAACTTCAGAGGAAGGATAAGAGGCCAATTATTTAAAAGCTCCAGCAACAGAGCTGGAAAGCCTGGGATGGGCCTTGAGCCTCCTGCCAGCTTCTCTTTGTTCAAGCAGCCATGTGAAACAGCCCTTTTCCCCCAAGTCTTTGTCCTCCCCAGGGTGGCTCTGGGGTCCAGGGCTGTGTGAGGGGACAGGCTGTGCCTCTGCAGTGCCCAGTAGCTCCAGGGAATGCCAAGGCTGTGGGATGTGTGGTCAGTGCTGCTTCCTGCAGGGCACTCCACGTTCATCAGTGAATCAGGTATGGTGGAATCACAGCACAGGAACAATTACTGTGTTGAAAGCTTGAAGGTTTTTAATTTTGATTGTTGGTCTGTAGCCCCTGGTCCTGTCTCAGCTGGCACAGGGCTCAGTGCAGGGGCTGCAGCTGCCACTGCACCATCAGCTTCTGCAGCCCCAAAAAGTTGGGAGGGCTGGGGGGAGCCCAGGGTGGGAGGCCCAGGCTGTGAGGGTCTGCAGGAGTGACCCTCCCTCTGCTCCACCCTCCCTGCCCAAGGCCAGCTGCCCCCAGGCCTCCCCAGCCACGAGCTGCTCCCTGTGGCCTCAGCTGACAGTCCCAGGAAACACAAATTTCCTCAGGTAAGCCACTGCCACCCTCAGCCCCCCAAATCACTTTCCCTCCAGCAGGAGGAGGGTGGAAGAAGAAGAGGTGAGTTGGTTGTTGAGGGTTTTGCTGAGGGTGGGTTTTAGGGTGTTTTACTGGGTTTTTGTGCTAGGTCATTTTCTGCTTGACAGGTGAATGAATTCATCACTCTGTGTTCCCTTATTGCAATGGGATGAATCAAATCCCTCCAAAGGCAAAAGCTGGATCAAGAGTTGGATTTATTAGCTCGCTTACATTCCCCACCCACAGCTCACAGTCTGTGCTGTTATGTTTATTCTTGGCTGTTGCTAGGAGAGCACATTTTTTAAAGGTAGATGCAGACACTTTTGTTACAGTCACTTTTGGGGACCCTGGAGTAAACCAGTACAGGAATAACAAGAGCTCCCTGCCCTCCCCGACCCCCTGAATTTCAGCACAGCATGTGGGGGTCAAGCTGACATGGATTTGTGCAGGGTCCTTGGGAATCAAAAAGCTCAATAAATAATTAATTTTCTTTTTTACTCCACCAGTTTCTGGATTAATTTAGTTTTGTTACAATTCGGATCATGCATCATAGGACTGCAACAATGAGCTTTAAATAAGTATTGTTTGTGCACAGTAAAAGAAATAAAGGAACATTGAACAAGTCAGCATTTCATCATATACATCATAGTAGGCACAATAGATAAATCAAGCAGCTCGGGGTTGATGGAGAGCATTTTCATGGAGAATGTCATGTAGGCCAAAATGTAAGAGGAGCCATTGGTAACCCACCCCCAGAGCCTCCAGCAAGCCCTTTCTCAGGGCTGAGGGGGTGGGGATGTGCACAGAACCAAAAACACTGAACAGTAGGAGGACAAATTAAGTTACTGTAGGCAGCAGTGTGAATATTAAAAACCTCTTCCTGTGAAAGAATACTTCAGACCCTGTAAAAACTAGTTCAGTTAAAAATAGATGTATTTACATTTAAGTCTGATCTAGCAAGTTTTCCCAGCAGGTGTAAGTTGAGCTGTACAGTAACTGCAGGTTGTACTCAATCTGACTGGATTTGTGAATGGTCTTTTTTTAAAGTTGCAGCTATTAGGCCTTAAAGCACCAGCATGTTTCCAGCAGTGGATGAGGAACTGCCTCCCTCTGCTTTGCTCCCAGTACAGTGCTGGGGTAAGTCCCAAACCTGTCCTGTTGTAATTAAGATGCCTTTTTTCCAGCTCAAGATGTGTGGGGTCATTTAGCAGGGCAAGACTCTTTTCCCAGGTACTCACGGGTGCTTCACCTCTGCCCATGCCAGGGGTGAGGCAGGACTGAGCTGTGGGTGCTTGCAGCTGACTGCTGCTCTGGTGAAGTACCTGGATAAATCCACCTGGGCTGGTGCATGTGAGCATGCTTGGGGTTGGTGAAGCCACTTATGCTACTGTTCAGGGAATGATGAGTGTTAAATGCTAAATATTACCAGGGTTTGCTCTTGGGTCAGCTGTGGCACCCAGGATTCCCCAGCCCCAGAGGCAGGTGAGGGGCAGGAGGGGCAGGGGCACTCCAGCGAGAAGGAAGCCGTCATTTCACCATGCCAGTCAAGATAGTTATTTGTTTTATTTGGTTATTGTTCAACAACAAAGTTCAATACTTTCCAGGTGGAGCTTTGAACTGTCCCTCTGGTTCCCTCCCTTGTCAATAATAAAAAGGTAATGAAGAAAAATCCTGTACTTTTAGATACCTAAAACCTCATTTATGCTAACAAGCTTCAATTGCAATTTAATGTTACAATATTTCTTCATGGGAGCGAGGAGGACTGAGGCGAGGCCCCTCCAGTGTCTGAAGATGGCTGTCCACAACCACCAGTAAAACAAAAAGCTAGTGTTGAAAAACGCACAGTTTACAATAAAAAAGTAGAAACCAATTCAATTCCCTTTTGTTACGAATATAAAGTTTCTTGTAAATATGTACAGTCCTTTGAGCTATTTCTATAGCAGGAAGCATTTCACGAACAAGACACAAGATATACACTTTCAGGACTCAACAAGCCCATTTCTGAGGTCTTGAAGATCTTCCATGAGATGCAAAGATTTAAAGACTGATCTCAGCGACCTTTCAAAATATTCAGACCAGGAGACAAAAACTTTCAGCAAATTTCCTGCCAAATCATCTGACTGAAAATAACCCAACAGACAAGAGAACAGAACAATATTCATGAAACTCGCCGAAGGACGTTGACAAGGCATTGGAATTTTGATGGGTTTCTAGAACAGGTTAGCACAGGCTTGCAAGGGACTAGCAGAAGTTTAAGTGTGGCTCCAAGGGAAGATTGGATGCAGTTTTGCTCTTTCCAGTTGTAAAGAACATGGTTGTTCACTTAGAACGTTGCTATTGCAGAGTGAATGGTCAAAACCTGCTTTGAAAATCATTTGCTCTCTGCTTCATGTTCACAGCAAAAGAGAATAGGAAGCAATAAAAGGCTCGAGGTCAGACACGGGGAAGCAAAGGTGTGTCAGCAACTGCCAAAGCTGCTCCCTGTGGGTGTCCTGTGCCAGGACACCGGATCTGATTGCACGAGAAGCTACAGCTCGAGGGAGGAGCCAGCCCGGGCTGCTCCCCCTGGGGAGCCGAGGCTGGCAGGACTCAGTGCTGCAGAGACCATGTCCAGTGCTGAGAGGAGAACACAAGTGTAATTCTTGTCATAGAATAAGGCTTGTTAACTCTTCGGTGCCAAATTTCCAGAGTAATTAACGGCTATTTTGCAGCGTAATCTAAAGGTTTCAGTTAATTTACAAGTGAGGTACAATACACTACTCAGCAAAGCAACCTAAAAGGAGAGAGCCAGTGATGGTGCAGCAGCATGCAGTGAACTGTCATGCAGAAGACCTGGATAAAGTCTTACAACCCAGTAGCTTATAGGTAATGCACTTTGTCTCAGGGCCGGGCAGAGGGGTTGGTTAAAGCAGGGTTCTTCCCTCCCCATCAGAGCTGCTCTAAAGCGATTTTAGTGAGAACAAAATAACTTTCAGAAGTGGCAGGTGAACAGGCTAATCAGAAGAAATTTTTCATGTGTTCTGTGGAGAACATCCAACCACAGCTCCTATTGAAAGACTCACTCACCTTGGCCCTCCTGTTTCCAGGCCATCAGGGGCTCCCAGCACGTCTCAGAACTACGACCAACTCTGGTAAGGGGTGCTAACCACAGTGATGACCTGGGGTAGGACACGAGTCCCATTTCCTGGATGAACTACTAGGGACTAAAGTGGATACAAAAAGTTCATGGACTGCTTGAAAGAGTAACAGTAGTACAAAGTGCAAAAACAGGAGTGCAGGAAAGTGCAGAGAAATTAACTGAGCTGCGAACGGTCTTGGAAAGCGTCACAGCTCCCGCTGTGGAGCGAGCTTTGGCCCAGGAATGCTGTTTGGGAACTGGGCTGCAGACAGATGGAGTGCATATCCTCAGTGTATTTCTTTTTTTTCCTGCAGGTCAAGATGAGTAACTTTGTCTAGCTGAGACTTACACTGAAGACTGGTCCCAGACCTGGCAGGGAATAAAAGGACAAGTTACAAGTCACAGGTATTTCTCTTCCAGGCACGAGGTGCTGGGAACAGTACATCACCTGCTGCTCCCACAGAGCCAGGGCTCCTGTCACCCACAAACAGTGACAAAGGCAGGCACTGTCAGCATCACTGAGCACAGCAAGCTCCCACATTCCCTGCTCCAGACATCATTCCCTTCAAATCCTCTATCACTTGCTAGTGATAAAAATGCACTTTTGCTTTCAGCCCATTCTAGTGTCAAGCAGCTTTTGCAGTGCCAGAACCAGCCCAGGGCAGGTGGTCACAGGGCCAGTGCATGACACCATGTGGGCTCTGATCCAACAGCATTTGAGGAGCAGGGGGCTGAGATTTGATCTGCTCTTGTGCTGTTCAGTGCCACCAGCCCTTCTGCAGCACCTACAAGCCTTTTCCCGATTACAGACACATTCTGCAGGCTCCTGACTCACCTTATTGACTTGAGCAAGGGGCGTTCTGGTCCCACTCACAGGCACCCTGCCTCGGCTGCTGTCCTCGAAGAGCCGGCCCGGGGAGCGCTCCCGGCGGGTGCTCAGCAGCCGGCCCGGGGATTTCTCCCTCTCCAGAGGCCGCCCCGGGGATTTGTCCCTGCGCAGCTCGGCGCGGCCCTCGCGGTACCGGTGGGGGGTGCTGGGCTCCCGCGGGTGGCCCGGCCCCTCCGGGGGCCCCGGGCTGGAGGCCACCCGCTTGGTGATGTGCTCGTTGTACGTGGGGGGGCCTCTCTTGTTCGGGCTGCTGTCATTCAAAAATAATTGACGCGAACCGCTGAGTGACAAAAACCTCCCGTTACATTTTCTTTTAACAGAAATGTAACTTTTCCCCCAGCACCTTTCCGGTAATGTAACTTTTCACCATCAGCCCCTCCCTGAGCCAAGATGGAAAATGCAGAAGTATTTTGGTAGCTGGAGTATCCATCACATGAGCCACACTGGCAAAGTGCCTTAATGAATTGCCAGTGTAAGTCATGTACAGAACAGGCCAGAGAACACCACCTTCCCATACACTCCAGTCAGATGCTTTTCCATATAAAAATACAATAAAATCTGATATATGTGTTTTCACACAATGTTGTGTAGCTCAGGAATGTTCAGGCCAGGCTGGGATGAACAACAAGCCTCAGTTTCTCAGTGTCCTGTGCACACAGTGGCACCATCAGCCCCAGTATTTAATTACCCGTGTCTCACATCACAACTTCCCAGCACTATCTCCCTAAGGCAGATTCATTATTTGATAGAAAGGGGCTCTTGCTTTACAGCTTGTTACAGCCAAGCCATGTTTAGTGTCATATCAACAGGATCTGAGCTCAAAAGCTTTGAAGCCAGAACTCTATCACAACATCAAAGCAAACCAGCACAAGGTCACAAAGCACTTGTGGAGATTATCCACATCTTCCTAGAGCTGATGTTTGTTTCCTTGTGGGTGTTAAGCCATCAGTGACTCTACTCCATCATTACAGTAACTGACTGTCCCAGCCCCTAAGAACAGAACAAGGGCATCCCACCACACCAGGGGAAAAGGGGACAGGAAGTTTGCTCCTGAGGCACCCAGGGATTGTAGCACCCCGACATTGTCCCTGTGACACCCCGACATTGTCCCCATGACACCCCAATGTCCCCGCACCTGCGCGTGGCAGAGGAGCCTCTGTGGTGCTGCTGCTGCTGTTCGTTGTTGGTCTCCTTCACCAGATTGCCCTTACAGCAGATCACCCTTAGCTTGTCCTGGTAGGAGGAGGCCAAGTAGATGGCTCCTGAGGAGATGGCAGGCCCAAGGTACCGTGGGTTCGGGATCTCCAAATGGGCTCGTGCCGGAGTTCTGGGGAAAATTGCAGGGAAAAGTCTTTACAGTGGCAGCACAGTACCTTTTCCTGGCAAGTCCATATATTCCTGCAAAACAGGCTGTTCAAAGAAAGGAAAAGAGAACAACTTACCCTAGAGAAGCTCGTGCCTGAATCTCGATCACTTCAAGGGAATTGAAGTGGGTCACGAACAGATAGGGCTCCCTGTAGGCTGGAGGAGCAGTGCAAAGGCAGGAAAAAACACAAAATACATTCTCTATTAAAAACTTCTAAAACACAACAGCAAGCAAGAGAGAGGCTGACAGCCCTGTGGGAAAACTAAGGAATTACATATTTTATGTAATGACACACAATCAGTAAAGGGGGAGATGCAAGTTTAAAGAATTGTTGCTTTGAAACTGCATCTCAAGGACTTTACTAACCAAAGTATCATGAAAAAGACATTAAAGCTGGACTATCAACTGAACAAAATCCCATTAGGCAGTGCAAAAGGCCTGAGGGAGCCATGCTGCCCTCGTATATTCTTCACTATTTCAGAAAGAGCATTGTTAAAAATTCCTAGCCAGTTCAATCAGTGTCAGACCAGGAACATAAATGGAATTCTGGTTTAGTTTTCCTTAAATTGCCTATATTTCTGAGGCTTTGCCATCTGGATTTATAATAAGCTGAAATCGTGGTTAAAAGCACCATAGTATCTGGAAGAATTGGGAAAGGAAAAGGAGACAGAAGGGCTGAGTGCAGAGTAGCCATTCCACAAGGATGGTTCCTGGTTTCAATCATTCCCACAATCCAAGGGATTGTCCCTCAGCACCTACCAAAGGCCAAGGGCAAGCGGTTCCATTTCAGGTCGTCCGTCCTACTGCGTCTTCCATAGGAGTCCACAAAGACACCAAACTCTGCCAAGAGAAGTCACATCAGCTCACGAGCTCCTGCCTGAATTTTATTCATTTATTTCTGAAGGGACAAAGGAAGTTGTTCCCAGGCTTTTTAATCAGAGACATCTTGCAAATCCCAGATTGCACGAATTACTCTAAATGCCATGGACTTGGTTAGATGTGGGAATACTGCCAGGCCAAAAGGTGCTGCAATTCCACATCTCTTTGTTCCAGCTAAACTAAGGTCACTATTTAACCTACAGTTAGGAAGGGGATGAGATTCCTACCATTACTCACCCAAAATTACTGCTAGAGGGCTTTAGAAGGTTTGTGCAGTCCCATGACAGTATGTAAGAGGGCAACAAAAGCAGCTATAGAAAAAAATAACACCCTCTCTTATTTAATCACCAGAAGGTTAAAAAGTCTCATCTGTCTGCATGGAAACCAGACAAAGCCCAAGGTCTGAGAGCCCCTGAACATCTTATCAGGGTAATCAGACAGCTGACACAGTGCCTGCAGTCCTTCCCTCAGGCACAGACATCTACATCCAACAACTGATCCACCAGGCATGGAGAACCTTTAAGCCAAAGCAGGTTTTCCAAAATTCAACAGCATTTGGGTACTTTCTGCAGCTCAGAGAACAGGAGAAGTGCAACACCTGCACAACCATCCACCACTTACCATGGAAACACAGCAGATACTCCTCCCTCTGCCCTGCTGGGTTCACTTGGATGATACTGACTGGGAAACTGTTGGTGGAAGCAGCAAACACAGCAGAGGCCAAAGTGTGGTCATTTTTATCCAAAAACTCTGCAAAGAGAATGGAGGAAAACACTGATTTGCAACCATTTTTTTTCCTAAACTGCTTTCAAAAAGCCCTACAAAGGAAGCTGTGGAGCCACTTGGAGCATTTCTCAGCAATTATCTCCTACCCTCCAGTGTGTACTGCTTCATCTCAATTTCATAGAACTTGTTGGTTCCAATGATGATGCTGTAAGTGGTCAAATGGATGCAGCTGCAAGGCTCAGAGGTTTCAATCTCCTGGAAAAAAGGACAGTATGGGCAGATATTAGTCCCCTGTACCAGCTTACAGATAACAGAGTCTGGAAAGTTGTACACTGCTACCTTTGTCTTTACAAAAGGGAGAGGTGGCAACCTCAAAGACTCTAACAGCCTCTCAAAAGCATATGGACAAAAACTCTTGCTAGAACAAAGTTTTGTTTTGTTGGAAGTGATGCTTGAATGTAGACTTGCATATTAACTTGCCTCGAGGGAGATCCTCTTCCTTGTGGAAGAATCTACTGTTCTGGAAGATGTTCTGTTCTGCAGCTCAGTTTTCTGGAACAGTAGTGAGCAGCTCCCTGTTTACAGTAGGTCACAGCCAATCTTCCTTCCTTCCTTCTTTGTACATGACAGAGATGCTGTCCACCAAGACCTGCCTTGTGACTGAAGAGCTGGGATAGCTCTGCAGGTTAGCCTGACACAACACACAGATCCCCAGATCTTCTGAGGACAAGATTCCTTGCATAAATCCTACTTTATCTGGAAATTTACTTGGCAGAAAAGCAAAGCATATTCTGGGCTTGCTGCCATCTTGTTAGGATCTAAATTCAGTTGTCTGGATTAGTGGAGCTAAGGAAAACCTGCCCTCTAAAGCACGTTGTGCATGTAAGCCCTTGTCAGAGGAAGGGCTGTAGGCCCTCAGTGTTCCCTGCTGTGAGCAGGAGCTGGTACCAGCTGCAAAGCTTCCAGACATTCCAGGTGTGCTGCAATCCACATTGCTTGTGCCCACATCATCATCCATGCCTTTCCTCCTGAGGAGGCCAGACCTGCATGGCTGTGCCCATGGAGCACTCAGGGATAACAGCCTCAGTCACACAGCAAAATGAACTGGGGCCTGCAAAGTCACCTGCACAACCTTCCAGGGAGGTGTGGTTAGACTGGAGCACCCTTTAATCTGTGACCAGGAGAGGACATGAGTTTCTGAGTGCCAGCCTGTTTTAAGGCAGGTAGTGTTTAAACTTTTTGTCCTGAGGAGATATCTCTGAGGGTATGATTACAGCTCAGCCCAATATCTCAAAAATTCACAGTTCTGTTCTGCATCTCTCCAAAAATGCCAACTCTTATTAAAGGAAATTGCTGCCTACTCCACTTTGAGTCAGTGCACGGTGCAATTCGTTATTTTAGCTGGCAAACAAAATTTTCTCATGCACACAGAAAGGTTTCAGATGTTTGCTCCAAAGCAAAGGCTTAGAGCTCTATGTGAATTAACCTCAGCTGCAGCAGGGAGTTACTGAACTCACCTTTCTGATACAGAACTTGCTCAAGCTCTCGTTGTATCGCAGAACCACCACTTTACTGGGCATGGCTGCACAGATACAAAGACTGTTCTCAACCTGTAAGGAAGATAACAAGCACAGTTCAGGATGGCAATAAAATAAATTCTATTGCTGAGCTTGTGAAACAGATCTGAGAACCTCTTGCCACAAAAAGAACTTTGCAGAGATAAGCAAGTACATTTTATTAATAGGGTAATTATTGTGAATTCATGAAATAATGAAAAGCCTCTTCACATTCTCAAAAAAGAACGTGAATTTAAATGGCTTCTATGATTTCTTTTATGCTTGAAAGACATTAATAAAAAATGAGAAGGTTTTCCACAGTAAAGGGATTGACAAATTGAAATAGGTTAGGTCTACATTTTAACCCCTGAAACTTATCTTAAGCATCACTTTGAAATTAATTGTGTTCAGTTTGTCACCAAAGGAGTTCACAGAAATAATTGTTAATGAGAATTTTGCTGTGCTTAAATGCTCCATACTGAAACCAGTAATCTGTTTAAATGTCTAGAATTAAATGACACAAACACCTCAGGAAATTTGCTAGCCTGGAAGCATGGCATTCAAGAACAAAGACTGGACAGAACTCACTAATTAAAAATCTCAAAATTGTAGTCAATAGTGAGAAGCCTGTATGTTGGATTTCTTACTATCTAGCAGTTTCAGCTATAGCATCATGGCATCCTGACTGAATTGATCCACATTCTGTCCCTTCTTCAGGCCATACATTCTTCTTATTTGAAGAAAAATATTCAGAGCAAGAATACAGACCTTGGATGCATTGCCAGTGGAATAAAGATGCAGATTTGTTAATATTAAACTCAGAGCAGTCTAAGGGGTGCTCTGGAGGCACAAGGGAGCTGTTACTTACTTTGCCAGCAGCAAAAAGGTGACATCCTTTGACAGCCTCAAATACATTTGGTGAGACATCAGGCTGGGCTGGGAGGTGAGACTGGGCTAGAGACTGCTTCACTTTCTTCACATCAACAAGACACAGAGCCCTTTCTTCTCCTGGAAACAAAAAAAGGTTGCATTTCATCAAGGGAGAACTCCTTATTCTCTACAAAAGTCTTACCTAAGCAGCAGCACATTGTTACAGGCTGTTACTGTGGAAACAGTCACAAGGTATCCTGCAGAATTCATTCCATGTTATTCCTATTCAAACTGAAACAGAAAACTTACAAAAAGCCAACCCTACAACAGGCAGTAAATCCACCAGAGAACAACCATTCCCTGCGTGGATTATTAGTGTTTCTGAAGTCTAGCAGAACACAGTAATTGTGGCCTCATTAAGACATTATTCAAAATTAGCCAGGAAGTTTTATTTTGCCCTTCAGAACTTCTTCAAGTACAAGATGTTTTAATCACTCTGTGCCAACAGAGCTGGCAAGGGATTTCCAAGAACTGCCCTAATGAATTGCATTACAGCCCAAGGCCAATTCCTCTCAGAAGACCAGTGACAGACTAACACAGCCTTCTCATTATGTGTGAGATTTGCTTTGTTCTCTACTACCCTGACACAAATAAACCATGGACATCTTAAACCCTTACCAGGAAAAAACCACAAAACTAGCAGAAGAGAGATAATTTGTTTTTCATTCCCTACAAATGTCATATAGACACTTGGTAATTTGGGCTTTCAGATGAAGATACACCCTAATGTTCAGCATGCCTACATCCGTGTGGGAAGGATTATCTCTGGAAAACCACAGATGGAAAGATTAAAGCTGTTCCTTTCATAAAGAAATCTTAAATCATGACAAGAGTCCCAGTTTTGTTACAGAGCAAGAAAGGATAAGAGTGGGCCCTATGCCCCAGTGATCACATAGTGGCCCTCAAATAGTTAATTACATTAAAAAGGTTATGTAATAATTAGGAAGAGATGTTCACTGATTAGCTCAACACTTTTAAAGCTGAACTTCAAATGATGACTGACCTCTAACCTGGAAATGTTTTGTCTCTGGTTCTTCCCTCCCTCAGCTCTGAAATCAGTTTCTGAGCACTCATTCACACAATCCCTCACCAGCCAGCCACTGACAAGGCTGTGTTAACCACAGCAAGACATTCCTGCCAATTTGCTGAGAAAAACCCAGACAAAAGCCTGGAACAAATCCAAAGGCAAGCAGGACCTGGCAGCACAAAGCCACTGCAGGGCCAGTGGGAACACACAGCCTGTACCTGCTATCATGAGCAGCTTCTCCAGATCCTTGATAAGGTGAATTTGGAAGACAGCTCCCATTCCTGGGATGTGTGTTAAGGAATTCTTCAGTACATTCAGGGCATAGAGACCTTCTTCTGCACCCACCAGTACTACCTACAACAGGGGAAAAAATAGCACTACGTGAGGAGAACAAGAAATGCTCCAACAGCAGCTTGGGTGATACTCTTTAGCAGTGAAGAGAAAAATCAAACCCACAAAAAAGTGCATAATTACACAAATGCAATCAAATACAGTTTCCCTGAGTCAGTTATCCACTACTGAGAAAGACCCAAGAGCACATGACCATTACCTGGTCACTGAAGGGCATTGTGCAATTTATATCCAAACGGTCTTCACCCTCCAGCTTCAGCAGGGAGTTCCCCAGCAGTTTCTGCAAATGACAGAAATATTTTTTTTCTTGTTGAGTTAGTCTTCATCTCTTTATCTGTGAGTATTTTAACAATGTAAGGTCATCATTTCAGACAAAGAGCTTTGGCACAGATTTCTTTTTTCTCAGAAAGCTAAAAGTTGCAGGGTTGCCTCCTACAAAAGAATTAGTAAACTTTTATCTACCTTAGACACAGTAAGGCAAACTGATCAGAATTATCCTAAATTCAGACAGAACCCATTGTTGTCTCTATCCTTTCCATTTTCCCCAACCTCCTACAATAGAGCAGTGGAATTTTCCAAGGGGAAGGATTAAAGAAAAGTATAAATGATGGTGGGAGCATGTATTTTTCTCAGAGACAAAAGAAATGTGAGCCTGAGAAAAAAAGAGTATTTCCTGCAGTCAGATATTCCCTACCTCCAGAGTTAACATTCTCTTATGCAATACCAGAGTCCAACCTCCCTTTACCAGAAAATAGTTATCAGTGTAACAGTGTGAGAAAGGCTATCCAAAACCTAAACAAATCTGTTTAACTTCTTATTAGAATGAAACTTAAACTAAAAAGTACACACCCACACACACCTCCCCCCAGCAAGAAACAGAAAACCTCTGACTCTCTAATGGGAGAGGAGGGAGGTTTTGCTTCTTTTAAGGTTTGCTCGTTCCATGTGGTACCTTATGAGACTGGGTTTAAACCATGTCCTAACTGCTCTTCCTTCCTCTGCTGGGATTACAGAGATATTTTGGGATTCTCTTACTACACTCCCCAAGTCTAAAGAAGGGTATTGTGATACACAGCATCAGTCTCACAGTGAACTGGCTCCTGGTGCTCAAATCGTAAGGCAGAAGCAATAACTTACCTTCACTTAAACCTCAGTATGTCAAATACTGAAAAAACACTTTTCAAAACTCTGCTCCCTCCCAGAATATTTTATTATTAAATGAAACTTTTATACTCACAGCATCAGCCTCAGCTTTTTCTCTGGAAACTCTCCCACCTGCCACTATTGATTCCAGTGCTGTGACCCAGCGCTGTTTGTCAGGGAAGCTGGGTGCTAACAGGTAGAGTGTTCTACCAGGCCAGCAAGTGGTGTGTGGATGAGACTCCAATTTTAGGATATATGGCACATCTGAGATGTTATATAGATAGAATAAGACTTAGATTAGTTTTTTGGAATATTGTCAGTGGACTTAAAATCAACACCTTTCAGCCTCATTGGAGAGAAGTTGTATTTATCATGACGTACCATGGCAATTTACACATTGGTTTCTCCTTTACAGGTCCTGCACAGGCTAGCTACTTACACCTAAATATTAGCTGGATGTATGCAATCCATACATAAAAGGCTGTCTTTAACTCAACAAAAATAATTTCTTGCCTTTTATTCAAAAGAGAAAGAAATTTCATTGTGGAAAAAAACCCCAACAAAACCAAAACAAAACCAGCCACTTGACTAAAGTTTTCCCTGTACTGATTAAGAAAAATCTGTAAAAATTGGTTATGGAAACCTTTGTTTTTAACAGTCTGTATCCTTTAATGTAACAGTCAAGACATACAGAATCTTATCCATCAGTTCTATTCAGTACATACAAATCAACACATCAACATTTTTTCATAATAAGAGACTGTATACACCCCACAGCATTTCTAAATTAATGGCTTTGTGGTCAGAGCACAATGGTGGCAGGAGTTATGATACATCACAGTTAATAGAGAAGAAATTTAAATAAACCGAGTGTTTATGCTACAATCTCTTAAAATTTACTTCCATTTGGGTTGATGATTATATTAACCACAGTTCTACCACGACAGAAGCAAGAGCCTGGGTGTAACTAGATCTGGAGTGCTGAGCTACTCTCCTAATTCAGATGGAGGTAAATTACAGCATTACACAATGAAAGCTCGAGGCAGAAAATTCTGTTCAGCCAAACAAGGCTAACTGATGGCAAGCCAGATGAAATCCATTTGACCTCATCTATGTAAGATTCTCACCTGTCTTTGCTGTATTGGTAAGCTCAGTAGCTCCTACAGCTCCATGAACAGTTACATCACCATCAGGAAGGCAAAGCTCAAATTCCTCCAGAGGCCTCTGTCCAGCTGCAGGAGAATGGGGGCACAGATTAGGAAAGGACAGACAGGTAGCAAGAAAATAACTGTGATAGCAAAAGGAAGTGGATGCACACTGGATGTTTTCACAGCTGCATTACTATGACATGCCAGCCAATAAAATGGCTAAGGATGTAGAAAAAATAATGTTGCCTTATTAATGAAGATTTAAATTTGGTACAGCCATAGCAAACAGTAATAATCTTTAAGCCTCTCAATCTGCCAAACAATAATATCTGAAGATTAAAAATTATGTTCTTGCTAGAAATTCTGAGTTACCTTCTCTTGCTTCTGCATCATAAATAAGCACTTTGGTTCCTTCCAGGACAATATACTTCCTGTCCCAGCCCTGTTGTCCACGTTTATTATTCCTGAGGAAAGTAAGCACAAAGCCATGCTGGACTTTCTGTTTGGATTCTATACAAAGCAAGCATGCAACTCCTATAAAAGGAGAAATTTCAGTGGTAGCAATTGTAATTATAGTGGTGGTAATTGTAATGCCCATGTAATGGGCCTGTACCAATAATCTCATTGTAAGAGCCAGGGTAATATAAGGCCAAATATTTCAGCACCTGACATGGCACCAAGATTCCTGTTTATACCTTGGCACTTTCATCCACCCTTCAAGACGCAGACTGGTGCTTGGCTCCTTCAGCTGCAGGCCAGGGGAATTCATCTTATCCCGGCAGAACGCTTCCGAGAAGTGCGTGGCATATTCTGCTGGCAGCCCACAAGTAGCTGGCAAGCAAGTTGAGCATTTTGGGTGACACATCACCTGGCATTCTGACAAGAGGACAGGGAAAAACTTCTGTTAAATGACAAAAAAAAAGAAAAAATCATGACACAGCTGCCTCAACTTCTAACACACAAATCCCAGCTTCTCCAAGGTTCCCCTTCCACTCCAAACCACCAGATGTTTTCTGAATGTTTGCACCAAGTCGTTTCAGAGTCTTCACACTTGGTTGTTTCTTTCCCAGTTCTAGATGGCTGCTGCCTTTTCCTCCCCCCGAGCTGGGCTGTGCTTTGCCCTTACCCAGACACTTGGAGGCCTGCCTGCCGAAGTGCACCGTGTCCAGGCACACGGCACACTTGGTGGCCCTCATGTTGAGCCCCACGTTGAAGCGATGGGGGATGTTGTGGTGCATTCGCTCCTTCAGGCGCCGGCTGTACTCTGCAAGGGACAAAACTCATCAGCAGGGTGAAAACCAAACCCATCAAGAGATGGCATTGACACAGGCAGAAGGACGGGAGCTGAGCAGGAGCCTACCCTCTGGTGTGGAGGATTCCTTCCTGCGGCTGGAGGGGGGAGCCAGCAGGCTGATGGGCGTGGGCTGGTGCTCGGGGGAGCGCACTATGGCAGACATGATGATCTGCTGCCTGGCTGTGGCCGGGGTGGAGGGGTGAGGGTGGTCGGATATTTTCCGATGAGCAGCTACAGACAAGACAAATGTCCCTGGTTAACATGACAGACATGGCACTCTGGTTCCTAGCAGGGCTCTGTGTGACCAGTGTGCAGTTACAGCACACAGAATTGAGCATAGCTTTATTGTAACTTCACAGCATTGGTAATAATTAAACAACATATGTTATTGCTAGAGAGGCACACAACTGGAGTGGCACGTTTTCAGAGCAAAAACGTGTGCCTCCTTCCAGATTCACCTTTTCTGTTAACCCCTACCTTCTTCACGAGCAGATCTGAGTTCAATGCGTGTTTTCTGTAGAGCCTCCTCCAGCTCAGCAGAACGAGCCTTCTCCTTCTCCAGTGCCACTTTCAGCTCATTGTATTGCAGGGGAACCTGTGTGGGTAAAGAAGGGTCCTCTTTCCGCCGACTAAACAGGCCCTAGCAACAGAAACACACAGACAACTCCTAACTCCTAGCAAGAGATGGCTTGAACTAGGCAAAGTGACACTAGCTAGTGGCAGTCCGGCCAGAGGGCCTAATGGCAATTCTGTTATGTGTAAGGATGGATTTTTAGTTCATATTGGCACTGGAGAGAAAAATGTCAAGATATGGATTAATTTAAAGAGGGACGTACGTTACCTGTTAGTACTCACACCTGGAGTTTCCAAAAGCATCTAAACAGAGCATCTCAAAATACGTGGTTAAAATTAAATTACTTCATTCAAAATGACAGAACAGCTTATGACAAAGATGTGACACAAGTCACATCACCTGACTGATCAGTCCTATGCTGTGACTACAGGACAACCACTCTTGGTACACAATAGGTTCCTACATATATACATACTTAGCATTAAAAAAACATGCTTAAAATTCTGTATTCATACAGCCTCATTGAGGTGGAGCTGCTGGATTGTAATCTAAGTGTTGTAGGAATAACAAAGTACCAGAAAAGTCACAAAGAACACAATCTGTCTAGTAAAGTTTGTGTTCATCCACTCAGAATGGTCTTAAATGAGGACATTTTGTTACACAAAGAAAGATAAAACAGAATATTAAGAATACACAGCACGTAACTAATTACAAAACCATTTAATTCCATGCCTCTCAAACCTTCTTCACCCACCTTTTTCTTTTTTGCTGGTTGGTCCATCTTTGCCTGCAGGAAATCAATGAGTTTAGTTTGCTGAGAAATAGTGCCCTCCATTTTCACTTTTTCATGGGAATAGAGAACCTGTGAATCACACACAAATGCAAGAAATTTCATCTTAACAGAAGAAGCAAACAAATAACTCAATAGCAAACCAGAGCTAAAAAACACAGTAAAGTGTCACACAGAAACTGTAAATCACATCCTGAAGCCTCCCAGGGAATGAGGCAGAGCACTGCCCTGCTTCCTCAGCCTCACCTGAATGTTTTCCAGCTGATATTCCAGGTCACTTCTTTCAGTCTTCAGAAGATCTGCTCGGTCCAGAGCCTCTTGCAGACCTTGAGTCAGGCGGAAGATGTGATTCTTCTGCAGATCCATTTGCTGCTGCAGCTTTGCCTGCTGTTGAAAGGAAAACAAAGGGCCAGTGTTTTGTGTTTGTTGTCTTCTTGTTTGCAAGTAAAAGCTATTAAATGTTGTCACTCCTTGTAAAATAATCATCATTGCAGAATTTATAAATAAACACAATTCTTCAAAAGCTGGAAAATTACAAGGTTCTAGAAGATTCCTTTCAGAATGCATTGTGACTAAACAAGTATTTCTGTGTATTTATATTAATCTGTAGCAACATCATTTTCTCAAGCTCTCTGTACAATCACCAGAAGCCACCTCAGTACTTTGTAAAAATAAATTAAAACTCTAATCTTTACTATAAACCAGGACAGTCATAGTCACATGAGATAAGGAAAATAATGGCCAGCTGTTTACATCTTGGTGTCCAATTAACACCAGAGGAGGGCACGTGACAAAATACTCCTAATTCTTTTAAGATTTACACTTTCTTGACAACAAAGTCCCTGACTAGGAAAACCATGAGCACTCCTATGTTACAAAGCAAGAGCCAGAAATCTTTCCTGGTGATGTATAAAGGAGCAGGCAACCTGTCAGTTGCCCCAAGAATACCAGAAGGCTCTAATTGCCCCAAGTGTCCAGAACCACCCCTGCAATCCTCCTCTGGGGCCTCCTCCCTTACCACCCAGAAATGGTTGCCTGCATTCAATTAGTCCCTGATATGGTGCAGGTGTGTGACCTTGGATCCAAATCCTGTGACCCAAATCAATGATGAAAAGAGTTGTGAAAAGTGTGTACCCTCAGCATGCTGGCTCTAGAGCTGGTTTTAAGCTATGGCCCTTGCCCTGGTCAGAGCTGTGCCTGGGATGTGCTCATGACTATAGAAGCTTTTATAATGATCACTGGTACCTTCAGCAAATCTGCCCTGGTCTCCTTGTTCAGGTGCTGTGGGTCTGAGCTGCAGGGCCCTGTCCTTGCCTGCTATGCTGTCCCCCTTGGCTGCCAGCTGCCCTGCCCCTGAGGAGCAGCTCACTTTTACTGCTCCCTGACATGGCCACACACTCAGCAAACTTTTAAGTGAAAACAACTCCCTCAACTTGATTATCCCTCCAGTTACACACAAGAAGGATGAATGTGTAACTCTTATTCACACAACCTCCCCTCCCCAAGATGTGGAACCTTCTAAAGTTCTAACATGAATCTCCAAGGTTACCTCCTCCAGAAGCCTCTGCTTGAGCTCCCTTTCTGTCTCAAGCTTCTGCTGTAAACTGCGGGCGTTCATCTCCAGCATGGCGTGCTTCTTCTCCAGGTCATTGAGCTGGGAAGGAGGGTCAGAACAACATTGAACATTAATAAACACAGTTCCACAGTCTTCAAATCCAACTTCACCAAGCACGTGCTGAAGAAAAATTACACAATTAGCTTTTGGTTGCTGGGGAAAAGCCAGCCAAAAGACAT
Organism: Thryothorus ludovicianus; assembly: GCA_013397245.1. Taxonomy (NCBI): domain Eukaryota; kingdom Metazoa; phylum Chordata; class Aves; order Passeriformes; family Certhiidae; genus Thryothorus; species Thryothorus ludovicianus. The sequence continues at coordinate 1,079,211 of VZTB01017790.1, read as the reverse complement.
TTTGGCTTGTTCAAATGCAGATACCAAGTTATTGAAGGACTTCATTTCCAGGCATCATAGGCTGCTGTCTGCTTTAGTCTTTTTCAAAGGAAATCTGAGGTCTTTGGCTTGAAGACAGAATTCTATTCTATGCCTTCCAGTCTTTTTAATTTGTCTCTATAACATCTTGAAAAAAGCTGCTCAAGGCCATATTTCTAAAAGTAATATCAGTGGAAAAGTATTTCATCTAATTACGAAAGTCTAGGATTGAAAGTTACTTACCTTATCAGAAAGGCTCTCTGCTTTGAGTTTTTGTTCCTTGAGTGCTTGCTGCAGGGCCAGAATCTCTGCCTTGTGTTCCTTGACAGCCAGTTCTACCACCTGGCGAGACTCAGTAATACGCTGATCTGCTCTCACTCTGCATTAAAATGGAAAATAATGTTACCTAACTCCTTGCAGGCTTGACCTCTCCCTAGCAGGCTGTAGCATCAATAACTCTTTCAGGGGCTGCCTCAAATTCAAGATGGTACATTAGAAAGCCAGACTGTTTGCTGCAACACTTTTTATATTATATAACCCTGTTCCTGCCCCTGCTAGAACTACAGCCTTTAAAACTTCAAGACCCCACAGGAACAGTCAGGAGCAAAGACTATTTTTCCTTAAAATAAAATAGAAGATAAAAAAATCAAGACATTTTATAAATTACAATGATAAATACCACTCCCCTCGGAACGTTCACTTGCAAAGAAACAAAAGGAACAATATCAGTGATGACTATTAACTAATAAACCATTTTTAGAACTACCTCACAAGATTTTATATTTAGCTCCAACTCCCATATCCTATGCTAAATATAATTTCTGTACTAGCTTCTATAGAGCATTTTCATAAAAGTTAATAAAAGGGAAGGAAGGGAGAGACACCTGCTCTGTTTCTCAGTATCCAGCATCCTCTGCAGCTCTCTAACTCGACATTCAAACTGGGATTTCTCATCCCCTAGGACATTTCTCCACGCTTCCCACTGGCGCTCTTTCTCCAGGAGTTCATCATTCAGGGCCTCCAAGTCCATTACTTGCTCTTCCAGCATCGTACATGTTGTCTTCAAGGCCTCCATAGTCTAAAAATAAATCCTCCTATCAATTCTCACATCCCACATCCAGCGTGCACTTTCAGCTTCAGCCTTACCATTTCAATTACAGCACATGCAAATTGGCAGCCAACAGGAGCTGGGAAATCACAGCCCATTTATTTCAAGGCTCCTGTACATTCACCTGTGATCCCTGATAATGTCAGGTCGATCTCATTATGAACATTTTGAGATTTCCAGGGCCACAAAATTAAAATGGGTAATTCTAAATGACAATGCCTTCAGAGTGCAGGATTGCTGAATAAAATTGTGTAAAAACATGATGGGAAATTCCAAAAATTTCCATTCGCTCAACTGCTCTGGGAAGGAAGGCTTAAGTGCCATTGCCCTTGGAAGCATCATCACTTCATATGGTTTTCCAGGTGTGTCATGGGCTGCAGTGCAAAATGTAATCAGGGCTGTGTTATTCCATCACCATCTGTTGGAAACTGGGGTGGGGGGTGGTGTAATCTTCTTTCCATGGCCCAGCTGATAAAAACCAGCAAGAGCAGTTTCTTTATCTCTTCCATGACCCATCCTCCCTCCAGGAACAGATCTTTTGCTAATGGGCCATTGAGTCCACTGATAAAATTCCATCATCCCATTGGGAAATGCTGCAGCCAGGGGGAGGAGCAAAGCCTCTCTACTTGGATAAAAATCTGAGATTTGGGACACCAAGGCAGCCTTTTTTCTACTGGACTCCCAGAGGAAGACCAGGCCCATCTGTCTCCACTGGACCTTCAGCAGAGGGATGCACCTTTCTCCAGGATCCCTGCTCCAACAGAGCCACATCTGCCACTGCAGGAGGGCTGCAGCCACCATGGAATGACACTGCCACCAACACCCTGACCCACAGGGGGTAAGGTTGGATTCTGACTCTGGCAGTGGATTTGTTTGTTTTGTAATACTGCAATAGTTTTATTTTAGTTCTTCTAAATAAAGAACTGTTATTCCTATTCCCATATCTTTGCCTGAGAGCCCCTTAAATCCGAAATTATAATAATTTGGAAGGAGGGGGTTTACATCCTTCATTCCAAGGGAGGCTCCTGCCTTCCTTAGCAGACACCTGTCATTAAACCACAACAAGATGTAAAAAGAATTTTTGCCAGCTCCTGACCCAGGCTTAGAGAGCCTTACCTGTTTCTGGCTGGTCAGCTGCATCTCCCTCTCGGTGATCTCTCGGCGGAGATGATCGACTTCACTCCGCAGCTGCACAACCTCATCGTTGGCCCCTGAGGCCTCGTCCAGTTGTTTGGACAGGAAGAAATTCTGGTTGTTTAGCTCTGCATTGTCTTCAGTGAGCTGGTTCAGCTGCTCTTCCAAATCCGAAATCACCTAGAAAGAAAAATAAATTGCATGCAAGTGAGTGCAGGTTTTTGAAAAAGCATTCTCACGCAGAATTATTTATTGCCAAACTTTTACATTTTTTTTAATCCAAACAAAAGGGCAGTATTATAGTGGTAGATATTTGTGGATAGTACTTGGATTAGGAGTAGAGTTTTGTGTCTTAGAGAAAATGGCTTGGTTTTTTTACTCTGGTTCAGAGCATAAATATGCTGCAATGTAATTTATTATTTGAGAGACCTGTCATAGCTAAAGCAGTGGATTGGGAGCCAGGAGTTCTGGCTGGATTCTCAGCTCTGCTGCTGACTTACAGACACCTTCAGCCAAAGCACTTTGCCTTTTTTTGCCTCAATCTCCACTAAGTGCAATGAAGCTAATTACTCTCTGAAAGGCTTTCAAAGTGTGGTATTGAAGAAAACAGACCAAGAGGTGCAGTGGAGGCAGTGCAATTTGATGGATATTGCTGGGAACTGCTTATATTGTTATTTGTAACACTGAGTATAATCAGGAAAGGCAGAAAAATGTTAAGAAATACATTCTACCAAAGTAACAGCATTATGGATGGCAGCTGGGTACACACGAGGGAAGAAACCAGGGTGGTAACACAACACAGAAAATCAGTGAAAAGCAAAAACTCAACAAGGCCTTTGCCAAAGTGGGAGCATCCATTTGTTCAATCAACATTAACTAAAAGCTTTAAACCACAGTCCCCTCCAACTGAAAGACAAACATGAACAACAGTGGGCCATTTTCACAATTGGTTTTATGAATGAAAGGCCTGAACACTGGGGGGATGAATGTGTACCTCCTCCTGACTCTAAACCAACCTCACCACAACAGAAGAGAAAGAAACCTCAGTATAATCTCAAAATCAGCTTAACAAAAAGAATTTCAGAAACTGGTAAGCTCTATACAATTCCCATTCAACTCTTAAAAGTATGTTCCAGAGGCTCTTTTGCCTGGATGTCAAAGAAAAGTGAATAAGATACTTCATTAAATGGGAAAAAAATAAAATCTCAGAGCACAGTTGGCCACACATTCAAATTTAAATGTTCCAATTTCCTACACAAGCCAAGGACTTAAATATCTAAAGCAGTAGAGGATAGAGCACACAGCTCTTCTCAGCTCTCTGGAAAGATGACAACCATTTCTTTTTGAAGAATCTGTAATGCATATTTTGGCAGCCTTTTACCATGCCTCTCCTAGATCTAAATTAACAGTATTTGGTTTTTAAACTGTGAGCAGAAAAAGTCCAACAGCCATTACTCCCTGCTGGGTGAAGGGGAGTTCCTGCCACCCATATGTTCAGGGTCAAATCAAGATGATTCACACTTCAAAACACAACATTTCTGAAGAAATCTGATCATGTGCCTGTTTCTGAGCACTCTCATTGCCCTATTCAAAATACACATTTTCCTCTGCATTGTTTGCACCAAGCCTTCCCAGGGGGCAGCCTGTGACAAAAGGACACGTTAGTGCCTATGCTGCTACAGAAACAAGAACTGGGATATGTTTATACAAACAAAGAGGAGCAAAAGAACGTTTGTTTTTACAGTGTTTTACCTACTGCTCTTACAACAGCTGAGATCTCTAATACCTGCCAGATAAGAAACCCACTTTTTCTTCCATTTGTTTTAATTTTATGCTTAACCACACCATGTATCTAGGCAGTTTCAAGATATATTTTATACATTCATGGTTTCTTCCACATCTATTTTCTATACTAGTACAAGTCCTTTCTATTAAAAAATATTCAGCTAGTTTTGAAATACAAGAAAACCGAGATGAGGGAAACACAAAATGGATAAAGTAAAATGCAGAGTTAATAATCCAACTATTTAATTAATTATTAAAACTGGCTGTATTTCAAGTTGATTTTATTCCTTAAGGGCTGGAAGTTAAGCTCCCATTTTCTTTTATTCTAGGTTCTGAGATTTTGACTTCTTTCCCTGAATACAACTAAAATTAAACCAGATTGTATTATATTTCACTGCTACATTTTATCTAGTAGGATATTTCTGGAAAACTGCAGACAAATAGCAAGCAGTTAAGAAAGAAGGGATCCAGAAGATGTGACATGATCTCTTTCCTTCTTCTAACAGTGTATTTACTGACAATTCCAAAACACTTTTGCTTAAATTCCAACTATATTATAACCTAGATAATGTAATCTAGATAGATAGATAAAATTTTTTTTTAACAAGAGAAAATTTGTTTCTCTTGGTACAATCTTCCATTTTTCATAAGGGAAGGGGATGTTTGTTAACACATCCAATAGCTATCTACAGCTATGCATAACCTAACAGGGTTAGAGAGTTTATTAACACTAAAAAGCCTAAAGAGTGATGGGTAATAGTGACACAGGAAAATGGAATGTAGCATGATATAAATGCCTGTCCTGGGGATCAACAAAAAAAGAAAACACAGATCAAAAAAACCCCACATTTAATTGGAAATGTGTCCTAGGCATACATACAAACATACAACCTATACCAGAATCCTGTACCTGGAAAGAGTTAATAGCTTTAGGTATTTTTCTTTTCACTTAAGGAAATCCCCAGGCAAAAAAAAAAAAGCCCCCAAAACCCCAACTAACCCTGAGCTATTCTGAGGTAGATGTGAAGTATATTAAAGGAAAGTCAGTAAGAAAATGCTATTATATCCTTTAGAAACCCATGATATAATTAGAAAAATCTTCACATTTTAAGTTTATAAATTAACCAAACACTTGAGACCTTGGAGAATCAATTCTAGACAACCTAGACAGACACTGTATCTGTGCCTCTGCATCACCACTCACAGAGCAACTGGAATTTTCTCCTCTATTTATGCACATCTTCATCACAACTAATCCATAAAACAGAGATATCATCTAACTACCCAGATTGTTCACTGCACACCACTTCTAAGCACACAGCTTATCTTTATCCTGATGCAGAGGACTGTATCTCATTTTTAGATATTGCAGAGCAACTCAAGCCTAGCAGCTCCTCAGCAGATGGGGCCATATCCAGCATAATCTCTCCCCACTGATTAGTCTGAGGAAAGCAAAGTATTCCTCTAGAGACTGAGCAGATTCACAGCTGTTAGCCCTGGTCCTACAAACCTCTCCAGCCAAGGATCAAATCAAATATCACAGCAACAGTCAGGGCCTTGATGATTTGGTTTGCATGTCAGACAAACTGTACTAAATTTAATCCATATGTTCCACATATCAAAACCACAGGCACAACAAGGAGGAAAAGAAGAAAATTAAGGAGTTTTATTTATACACTAGAAACTGCAGCTTGCAAATTTCCCCATACTCTATTCCTTCATAGAGGTGTCTCAGTTCTCAGATGCCATCAACAAACTGCAGAAAAATGCTAGGACACAGCAAGGGAAGCTGCTTTGGGATGCTGGCAGCAGTGTCTTATTTGGAGCCTAATGTCATTCCAGACTAATAGTGTTGCTCTACCCATTTCCACTCCTCTCCATCCCCACTAATCTTTACCAGAAAGCTACCTGTCAGAAGCAGACAGGAAATAAGAAAAAGCTGTCTCTTAGCCCCAAATTATTGTGAGGAGGAAGTGAGAGCAGACATCAGACTCCTTTTGTCTTCATCAACTCTCGGAGACAAAGCTTTTCAGGCAGAGAAATCCCAACCCTGAGGGGCCCAGGCTCCCAAACAGGGCTGCAGATCGATTACCTAACAATGAATCCCTCACTTTCCTCTCCTCTCCATAGCCAGACAACATCTGTGCCTCAAAACACACCTTAAACATGGATCTCAGTCTTCAAAAACCTATCCCAGGGACACTGGGAGCTGCAGAGCAGTAGGGCACTGCCCAGACTGCATTCCTCTCCTTCCCACAGCAGGCCAGCATTAAAACCCCCAGTCCCTCTGTTCCTAGGTCCCAGAAGATGAGCTGCCTCTCCCTCAAATGATGATCATGTTGTCCACAGTGAAGGTCTCATTCACCTCTCTCACAGCAATGCCTTAGAAGCCTCTGGACTTTTTTGTCAGGCTACAAAAACTACAAAGCCCCATTTCTGTCTGTAACTTGTATCTGCCATCATATTTTCTGTGAAATGGGAATCAAGGATAACCCCTTCCACCCAACAGGAATTTTAGCTCTTTAAAAAAGTTTAACAAAGCCACATAAAAGTTTTTGCCTGGGTATTAGCCTTGTCACAGAGGGCAAGACTCCTTTACTCTGAAACACAATTTAGCATCAAAGTAACATTTTTGAGTGTTATTTTGGAAGCTCACAAGAACACAGATTACTCTTGTATGTCAACTTATTGAGACAATGTGGAATCAGGATCTTAGACTGAATTCAGCAGGAATTCACACATAACTAAAATTGTACCTGTCTGCTGGGCTCACAGACTTAATGCCTCAATATCCAATCTCTTGCACAAGTGCAGATGAAGCCTGTTAATGTTTAAGACTGAAACACAAGATGATGACAAAAGAAACTCAAGAAGGGAAGACAGACCTTGTTTTACTGGAGAAAATTTGAATAAATGGAAATGCAGTATCCAATTAATAATAAAAAAATGCCACTCACTGCTACAGTAAAAGCAACAGCCTGTACCTGAAAAACCCAGAGAATTCACAGGGAGGTCCTCTGGCATTTTACTAAGCTGAGTGCAAGGCCCAGGACTTTATAGAAATCTTTCCTGCTAAATATTTAAAGACTTTACTGCCTGCTTACTGCAAGTTTCCTTTTGGAAACAATTCTATTATTATTTAGATAACTTAGATACATTTTTAATTTTAAACATGTTGGTGATCTCAGAACAAGTCATAATTCAGAGCTATCTGGAAGCAACTGACAAATGTGTAAATTTTCCTATTTAAGAATGCCTTTTATTTCTAGATCTCTTTGATTGCCTGGAAAATACTCTTAACACTCAAATGAACCTTTTATTTCATAGAATCAATGTAGGGAACTAGTTCTTCTGCCTCAACAGATTTGCTGGATGAGCTATCATGGTGAGAAGGTTGTGATATGGCTGTGTGTGTGCCTACGAGCACATGTGTGTACAGCAGGTACCACGAGTTACAATTCTTGTTGTAATTACATATCTTATTATTTCTTGCTCAACTGAGTGGCAGAGAAAGCATGGAAAAGGAGAACCTAAAAATGCTTCCTTGGTCAGAGACCTCAGCAAAAGGAAGAACAAGTGCAATGAGGATACAAGGAAAGCAGACACAGCCCTCTCTACAATCAGAAGCTGTGACTTTTGTGAAGCTAGAGAAACAGGAATAATACCAAAGAAAGTACATTAAGTATTTTTATTTATCTTTTGAAGACCACAAAAGTACTGAAGTAATTCAATTTTTCAATATTTTTTTCCTGTCTAATCTTATTTTCGTAATTCTTACGCTGTTTGGGGCTTCTCAATAAGATCAAATAAAAAGTAATTCCCTACCAAAGTTTGCCAGACTAGTTCAAGGAGTTTGTGTCAGCTTAAAAAGGATCTCTCTTGAGAACTTCCTGAAAGAATAAATCCATCCTTTATCACACTGCATAAGTAGCAGCCTATTACAATTATTCCCTTGAAGTGTTGTTGGATTTTAAAAGGAGTATAAATTCTAATCACCTTCAAGTGGAGTCACACAGTCACCAAAATGCACAGCCTGCATCAAGCTGGTACCATCAGATAAAAATGAGTTTGAAACATCTGGTGAAAGCTGTGTAATTAGCATTTCTTGACCCTCACTGGCAATAGAAGATTGCTCTGATTTCCTCATTCCTCAGGCAGGATGGACAGCCAGGAGCAGCCATAACACACAACATGAAATTATCTATCCATGGTCAATTAAATTATACATGCATTCTCCTGGGCTGGAAAGAGAATGCATGATGAGCATGTATTATTCATTTAGGAACTATTTAATTAATTTCTTATTGATGAGGAAGTCTGATCCCACTTATCCCACTGAAGGATCTTACAATGCACAACACTTTTACAAGTCCTTTGAAGCTCTTGACATTCTGGAAATGTTATGGGTCATTCTTCACTGCTGGAGCTTGTTCCCCACACAGAGCTGAAGTGGCACTGGATAATGAGTTACAGCTCTGCAAAGCAGCTGACCCTGCAGTGAACAGAAGCCACAGTTTCCACACCTGGTTTTTCCCTGCATGGAGATCACAGAAGTGTTTTCACAGAAAGCTGTTACTCTGAATGAAAAGCAAGACCCAGAGCAACAGAAGATAGCTCTGGGTGTAAGATCTATGATGACACATAGGGAGCTAGACATTCAATCTAAGAAAATGAGGAAGGGAACAGAAAGTGATGTTTCTTGTGGAGGATTTCTTTTAGACAGAGGTTAAAACACTTTGGAAAGCTGTACTTCCTCACTTCTCCCTATCTATATATTCCATATCCAGAAGAAACCCCTTGCTTAGTGCTAAAGAGCAAGTGAGGAAAACAGAATGATTCTCATGCTGAAAAGATATTTTAAAAGATGAAAATTTATACATTCGGGACTTACTCCTACAGCACGAAAAATTACATTTGAGGAAATCACTGGAAGCAGGAAACAATCAAGATAAAAAGTGCCAGCAATTAAGCCCTGCTTACAGTGTGGGGCAGAGAGAAAAAGCCCAGAATAATTTACAATCACTGCTGACCCAGAGGACTGTGGTCCTTATCCAACACTTGTGTAATTCATGTCATTGGAAGGCAGATACTCTCCATCAGCTGCCAGGAACAAGTGTGAGGATAGTGTTAAACTGCAAGAATCCCTGTGGATAGACAAAGCCCCTGGACATCTGTCCTGGACTGATGAAATGAATCTGAAAATATGTCAAAGATCTCAAGCAACAGAAGGTGAAAATTCAGATCCTGGACTTCTCTCTGCTGTATGTCAATGTATTATTTGGAACCTTAACACAGTGTTAAAGTCCTCCCTAAAACCCACTCTGGCCTAGATCTACAATGCAGCTCAGGATTTGGACAAGTAGATCTTTTCTTCCTGTGAGCAGAAAAGATCTTCACCTACAGTCATTTTTTGCAGCTGCTACACCATTCTTATTAGCTGCACTGCAATGAGATATTTTAATTTACTTTCTTCTCCAAAAAGAAGAACAGTGACAATTTCATGATCAGACTAAAACCTCAAAACTGAGGTTTACCTGAAACCTAAAAGAAATCCAATCCAATCCATCCAGCTCCTACTAGCACCTTGAAGCCAGAAGTCCACATTAGGAACTAGTGCCATCAAGGATTAAATGAGGAAATTGTTTGTTTCATTATGCTTAATTTCAAAATAATTCAATGATCTGTATTTAATACTCACTGTGCAGCTATTACGAAGGGCTTCAAATTTACGCTGGATTTCATCTCTATGTGCCTAAAGGAGGTAAGAAGTTAATCATCAATTTTTCATACATTAGAATTCGAGAATGCTGTTGCTAAACAAACTGCAGAACAACCTACCAGCAAGCAAAGTTTGGAAGGCAGATGCTGCAGGCTATGAAAGCACTTTTCAGTGACAAAGAAATGATTAGCAAAAGTCCCATCCTACTTAATTAAAATACACTCATGCTCCCAACTCTGAAGTGCTTTAAGAAAATGTACAAGCTCAAGAATGGAATTATGTCACAGGTTCCACCTGAAATGGTCACCAGAAGACTTGTTGATCCCATGTTAAGTTTTTACATTCTTGACATTTTAATTTGAGTTGGTTTTACTTCCGTATCCAGATTGGTGTTTCATAGAAAATAAATACTGCATACAATTTAATGCTTGCAAAGAAAAACTATAATGATGCAAGCTATCCCAAACAGCTCTGCCAATCTACCTGAATCCTACCATAAAGTCCCATTTAAGCCCGAGCCTCTCTAAAAAGCAGTGATAAAACATAATAATCAATTCTTTGGAAGACAGCATCTAAAGTACAGAAAAGTTCAAACACTCAGTTTAAAGAATGCAGTATTGCATGCATTTTGTCCACTGATTTACAAGCAAAGCATGACAAAGCAAAAAGTTCTTGTTTCAGCCTCATGGCCTCTCTCAAAATTCAAAGTGATTTAACAAGTGTCTAATGTCATGTGCTATCTGAAAATTCAACAAATGAAAGGTTACTGCTCAAGCACATCCAGCCACCTTTCTTCATTCAGAACATTTTCCTTAGAGCCAAGAGACTAAACAGGAAAAAAAATGTTCAGCAGAAGTCAAATATGAGAGCTTAAAAGCTATCTTACCACAACAGGCAATGTGAGAAATAAAAGTTTGTAAAAAACTCCATGACAGGAATAGTCCCAAGCCTACTGGGCTGGACTGTCTAACAGCAGCTGGTCCAGCACGACCAGTTTGCCCCCTTAACTGGAGCAACAACTGAGTGAACACAGGTGATGAATATTCATCTGTTTCACTGCTGGGTAGAGATGCCAAGTGCACTGCCAGCTCCCTGGCAGTGAGAGTGGCTGCTGTGCAAAGCTTTCAGCTGGGAAGGGACTGCCTCAGTTCTGAGCAAAAAGGAGCCCGGTGCCATTTCTATTCAGTTATTCCTTGGCCTCGCTGCTGTTGCTGCACTTGCCCAGCCTGTGCCCACTTCAGAACTGAGGGAATGGTTCTGCCATTCATCCACCCAAAGCAGCAGCACAATACCAGTGCCCGTGTCAGCTGAGCCCAGCTCCCCTCCCAAAACCCAGCAATGGCAGCAATATTTGGAACAGTTCTTTGATTAAATGCCACTGGAGCATGAGAATGCCCATTTTCAGCACTTGCAAATCACAGGATTTGAAGGTCATTAAAGGCTGCTGCTCAAGGGGGGGTTAGATGGTAGCAGGTCAAACTCTCTACCCGTAACTCTGGGAATTGAAGGAAATATTTCTTAGAATCAAACAGTTTGAAAGCATCTTCTTGTGCTCAAGAAACAGCAACCAGCAGCATATAATCTGGAACTCCATTTACAGGGGGTTGGGGTGGAAGAGGGTGGCAGGACTTGAACTTTATTTTCCTTTCTATCACTTACACACCTCATCAGACTGCAAGACACACATGACAATTTCTAATGAAACAAGCATTGGAATAAAATTATGTGTTAGAACACTCTCCCTAGGAATTTGGTGGGTTTATTTTTTTCCCCTGAATAAGTATCCTCAAAGCAGGGTAACTGATAAGAAAAAAAAGAATCATCAAAACATTTATGACCTTCAAGTACTTTCAAACTCATGAGCTATTATTTAAATAAGTAAATCACATATTTAAACTCCTAACAATAGCAATTTCAGATGCAACTTTCACCTCGAAACAAAAGTAATAATGTTCCTACAAGCCATCAGTCAGTTTAGGCAGTAATGAAATATCACTAGGAAGTATTCATATGGTTAAAGGTAAAATTTGACATTTTAGCCATTCATGCATCTATCAACACCAGGCACAATTCATATCCATTTCAAAAAATTAAAAATTAGATCACATAAATTCCTTTTTAACCTCTTTATGAAACATGCAGCTCCATAATTCTAGTGTGCAGCTCACAGGACAAGTTTGAGGCTCACCGTGAGGGCCTGAATCTCCTCCTCTGCCTCAGCTGTGGTCTCCTCCAGCTCGGTCTTGGCCTCGCGGAGCTGGTTCTCCAGGGCTGTCCGTGCAGCCTGCAGCCCTGTGATCTGGGATTCCCTCTCCTGCAGGGTCAGCTGCAGCTCTGTCAGCTGCCTCTTGAGCTCCAGCTTTTGCTCTTCATGCTCTAGACTAACCTGAAGAAAGACAAAGCAGTATCCAAAGGTAAGTTGCTAACAAAGACGTGACAGGCAATGCAGTCTCATTTCAGAATCCATTTTAAGATGTCATTGCCACGTCTATTCCCAAAAATCACATCCTGACAGACTGCTTGAGGCACTGAGAAATCAAGGACACAGCTTTATCTACTCCCTAAAATCAGCAGGTTTTCTTGGAAAAGACAAACTGGCATTTTGAAACAACAAGGGCATAAGAATAGTTCCAGCTGTAACTCAAACACTGATATAAAATGTTCAAGTGGTTTGTGAGACTTCACTGAAGCTAAGAGTCTCTAATCTTTATTTGGGAATCTCTGGGCATACAGTACATACATTTTGCAATTGATTCCAGGTTCCATCTTCCCTTCAGACTCATTTTAAAGAAACCCACCAGCTCATCTGGCCCTGGCTTTGCCTGAATGGCTTCTGATGAAGGTTTTCTTGCAGCACACACAGGGATAAACATGTCACTCCAGGGATAAGAAATGAACAGCTAAAACAGATCTCAGTGTTCAGAATCAATTCCAAACCCTAGCACCTTCTTCAGGCTCCCTGCTGTCCTAAGGGAATCTGTCTGTTGTGCTTGAGCTGTGTGACAAGGCTGTCAGAAACCTTACACTGGTCTCAACCAGCTTCTGGCCAAAGAAGGACAGGTATTGTCCAACAACCTTAGCTGAAGGCAAGATTTCAGTCTTAGCTGAAAATTAGTGGACTGACACTAGAAAAGAATTTGTAGAACCAAATTAGTCAATACAAAATTAAAAATGAAGCACAGCTCACAGATTTTTAAAAGTGTGTATTTCCATTTTAGTGTTAGTTTTTCTTTCCAGAAACTCTGAAAATGGTGCAGCAGGTTCCTTTTTTTCTTACAGCAGTTCTGCTGTGTCCTTTGCTTTCTAAGCTGTAGACTCCAAGGCTATCTGTCTGGTCATTGTACATTGCTGAGCTATTATTCTCTACCCAGACCATATTATAAGGGTATTGTACAAACAAACATAGAAATAGAATTCTGAAAAAGCAAGATGACCTAAAAGCTCAGATTCAGGATTACAAATCCTTAGTACTTACATTTATGTCCTTTTAATGAGCTTTTTTTTTCTTTAATTCCTAACACACTTTCCAATACCCCTAAACCAAGTTAATTCTAGTTCTCCCTGCATTCACAAAATGGGATGCATTTCAGGAAGTTTGTTGAGAGGGATTAGAGCCATGTTTTCACCTCTCTCAGCCGTGTCTCCAGCTCCAGCAGGCGGTTCTTGTCAGTGTGATCTTGGTGACTCATCTTTTCCAATTGTTCTTCTAATTTTCGATTCTGGGCCTCCAACTTTCCAGCTTGTGTTTCCAAGTAGAACTTCTGTTGCCTGAGCTCTGAAATCATCTCCTCCTGGGCTTTCCTGACAGGAGAAATGCACAAGTGACAAACCCAAAATGCCCATAACATATGTCCTTCCACTGGGGTGAAGTAAGGAAGAACATAAGTTTGCTGTTAAGCAGAACAATTAAGTTCAGGGCTTAAATTCTACATCCTAACTAAAAATATGAAATACTATTCATTAACATATGCCCAGAGCACTAAAATTCCATATTTGCCAGTTGCATAGACAAATTAATCTTGCAGAGGGTAATCTATAATGCTATTTAAGATACAATTCATCCTTCTCATTTCATCAGTTCCTTGTCACATGTTTTTCTATGGGGGAAAAATAAATTCTAAGAGTTGCTTTCTTACCATGTATTTCCATGAGATAAGAGGAACCTCCTGCTGTAGAACTGGGGGTTGTTTTGTTGGGGGCTTTTGAAAGTTGTGGACATAGAACTTGACCTACACTGATGTGAAGCTTTGCTGTTTCTGATCAAAGTCTTAATCCATAAATTGAACAAAAATAATTACTTGTTCTCATAAGAATTTTGAGAGCTGGCAATGATTAATTATTACCATTTGAAAGAGATACCCTCCAAAAAAAAAAAAAAAAAGGGTCTTTCTGCATTATTTACAGTTCCTGGAATTGTGTTATCATGCATTGGAAAATTCTGCCTCATAGAGTGCTTTCTACTTAGAAGCCTCACAAAGCTCTACATATATTAATGAATTAATATTTTAAGAAGTTCACTGTGAGATAAGCTGTTATTAATCCTATCCCAGAGAAATTATGTGGGTTGCCCAAGATCAAATAGGAAGACTTAACAGAACTAAAAATAGAACTTAAGTCTTCTGACTCACATTTCTGTGCATTGCAAGCAAAACCACCCTTTCACTCTCTCTGTTTTTCTAATTTACCTCTACAGATTATTGTCAGCCAGAACTGTCAAATGGTGTTATTTCATTTCCTGCTGTTTACTGGGCTATCTTCTCAGGAACCTGATAATCATTGGTTTCCTCAGATACTGCTGGAACAAAAGCTTGCAGAGCTCCCCTCTCCTCTGAAGGGTTTAATCACTAGCTCTCCTCTTGATGCACGCTCAGATTAGCTGCAGCTTTTGTGGGTTCAAAATGCAGTCCAACAACAATTTATACATTTTCAACAGCCCAATTCACAAAATAAGCACAAATTCATTAACTATCTGCATGCATAATTAAGTAATTTTCTCTCAAAATGTTGCTAATTCTGTACTATTTCCTACCAATCCTGCAAAGTTCATCATTTGACAGTATGTCTCTCAATAATCTATTTTTAATTGTATATTAAACATTATTATATGTTTTTCTTGTTTTCTGTGGCTCTCCAGTCAAGGATATAGCTCCCAGAGGATGCTCTAAGTCCTTACACTCAGTTCAGCACCCATGACTGAGACACTCAACCTTCCATACACTTCCCCAGCTCCATCTTGAGACATTCCTGTTTTATTTTAGATTGAAGGTAAGTTATGGCTTTTGCTGCCTCAACAAACTTCCTGGGTGATTAACTGGAGGTCATCTGGAGCATTAAGCAATACAATTAAATTCCTCAGTTATATCTGTGAATATTTTTGGCTGCTCAGGCTAAAAAAACTTGCAAGATCTTTGAAATGCAATGAAAATTGGAGCCATTACATATCTGGAGGCATAATGACCACAGAAAAGGAATGAAACCAAAGCAAGTCTTTGCCAAAACTCATCCTTGTCTGATTCTAGTCAATATTAGAGATGAATCTATCCAAGTGCTTCCCACAAAGGCACTGCCTGATGTTGGCACTGCTGATGGACACTGAAACCTTTGTGCAAACCAAGCTGGTGAATCTCTGAACTGAGTAAGGGCAAATACTGTTTTAGCTCTGCCTTGCAGGATGTATCAAATAATCCATGTTTTTTCCTACACTTGAAGGAGAACACCTCTAAGATATTTATGAAGGAAAAATATCATTGTAAGGATAAGGAATCTCAGCTAAAATCCAAAGAAAATTAAAATTTGGGCAGACAAAAGGATCTGAAACAGAA
The DNA here is from genome assembly GCA_013397245.1 of Thryothorus ludovicianus. Taxonomy (NCBI): domain Eukaryota; kingdom Metazoa; phylum Chordata; class Aves; order Passeriformes; family Certhiidae; genus Thryothorus; species Thryothorus ludovicianus. The sequence goes on along the minus strand of VZTB01017790.1, from coordinate 1,063,625 downwards.
GAATTCACAAACATGCAGAGAAATTCTTGGCTTAAAAATCTAGAGTTCTTCCTTGCCTTCTCATCCATCAAAGCATGATGGAGTGTTTGTGAGTGACGGGTGTTTAATGTTTCAATTTCAAAATCATGTGTCAGGGGAACTGAGGAAAATATAAATCTATTAGCAATGTTTATGTTTAAAGAAGGAATGTATGCTTCTCCAGGGATAATTTAGACACAAAATTATTAGTATTCATTTAACATATTTGGCAAACTTGCAGAAATCACCTGCCTTAGGATATGCTCCAAAGTAAACACTGTAATACAAACCAATTTTCTTAGTCATGTTTGAGAAAACACAAAATACACAGCAAGCCCCAACTATTTGAAGAACAAAGCATATTTTTTAAAAGGCTATCACTGAAAAACAAGCAGGGAGCAGAGCCAAAAAGAGCCACTTTTACACAGGTGAATCAGGGAATCTTTTCAATTGGAAAAGGCTTTAAGGTCATCTTCCTGAGACCTGCTCAGCAGTGACAGCAGCTGCCACACTTACATGTTCCTCTGGGTAAAGAGGCTGCTATTTGCTGCCAGTTTGTTGGCCTCAGACAATTCCACAATTCTCTGCTCCAGTGACCTGATCTTCGAATCCATTGCATTGATCATCTGAAACACAGCAATGAGCCTTTGAGACTGCACAACGCCAGCGGTTACAAAAATAAAGTTTATAAAAAACTCTGAACTTTTTCCAGAAGCAAAAAGAACTAAAAGAGAACTGATCAAATGGCCAAAATGAGCAACACACATGCAATTACTGGAGCTATTTGCAGCTGCTTTCTACTGCTTTCATGTTAGGGAAAAACAGCCATTATCAAGGCACAAAACGAGGGGTAGGTACACAGCAAGCTGCACATTTTTTTTTTAATGGAAATATTCTTGAAGATACTCTGAATTAAAAAAAAAAACTCTTTTAAAATTCATATTAATCAATGGATATCCTTCAAAGCAGCTCAGCAGCACTACAGAACCTCAAATAAGATTATCTTGCTTGGAATCAGCCTCGGAAAGCTACTCTTCAAACAGCTTTGATTTCCAGCTCAGCACCACGTACCGCCTTCTGTTCAGCCAGGACTTTGCATTTTTCACGTGCTTCTTCTTCATGTCTTCTGAGCATATTCTCAAGTGCTTCCTTATCTGCAAGATCCTTCTTCATCTGATTTTCCAACACCTAAATGAAGACATTTCTTTTGTCTAAATTATATCTGTTTCACTGGGCAAAGGGCAAGCAGAAAGAAAATCATCAATATGGATTTTTTTTTTTTTTGGTAAGCAATTGGTCATATCTCAAGCAAAATTAAATCCATGATGCAATTGCATGAAATCCAAAAAGAGAACTCCTTCAGATATCTCTGAAGACTGAATTTAACAATAAGATTTTATAGAGATATGGAGATACTATAGATATTTTAATTATTGTTTTAAGTAATACAAACTGTGTTTAATAACTGTTACAGCCTAATGCAACAGAAAACAGCAAAGACTCTCTACCCCAATATGTACTGCAGAAGAAATCGGAAAGTGCCCATCCTTTGGCTGCCCTGCCAACATGGCTCACAAGTCATTTGTGAGTTCCATAGGTGTGGATGAGAAGGCAACTGAGACCACATGAATTCTTCCAGTCAGAGACAAAAATCTAATAGCAAAGTAAAAAAACTTCTTTTTGTGGCACAAATAGCTGTCATTGGGAGAAGGACTAAAGTAATGAATTGTTACATTTTTCTAGAAATGCATGTTGTGTATGTATGACCAGAGTTCTAAAGCAGTTGTTAAAATGAAGGTCTCTTCCTTCAAAGACAAGTTTTTCAAAGGCAAAAATTCTGGACACCACAGGATACTTTTTATTTTTCCAGTTACAAAAACTACATGTCCTGTTTTATCCCTTTGAACCTCTTTCACCTGGCTTCCTGATTTCTCCTATTAAACCCTACATCATAGGGCCCCACAATGCACCAGTTTCCTTTTTATTCTTTTTCCAATGCCTTTCCTCTCTTCCAGTTTTTATATCACCACTTCTTTCTCAACATCTACATCTGATCTCCCTGCTTTCTATCACTCTCCTCTCATTACTGATAACCCCGTGCTCTGATCTGCCAGCAAATCTTCTTACTTCTCTTTTTCCCTTCATATTTCTCCCGCAGAAATTGCTTCTCTCCTCTTAAATACCACATCCTCTCGCATTTAAGCAAAAATGTAAAATTCAAGTACTAGATAAATGTACAAGATAAAAGACTGTTTCTACTGAGAATAATTTGTTCTTAGCAAAGATTCTTACAAAATGCATTTTCTGGCTGTCAAACTGCAAGTTCTTTAGAAAAATCCTTAGCCAGTGCACATGCTCCTATTTGCCAACTTGTTTTTCCTAATTTTAGATGGTGTCTATTTCTAACTATTTGTTAATGCTACCCTGGAAAAGACAAAAACAAAGTGGGTGGTTTCTGTGGCTTCTTGGCAGATGTTCCAGCTCCGAGATGGAATTTCAGAAATGGTCTACTATTTGCTGCATTTAAAACTTGCAGGTAGGCTGAGTGAACACTCATAGAAAATCAGTGGGAACTGAAAGCTTCTTCAGGGTGTGAGATCCAACAGCATTAACTAAGTATTATTTAGTCAGCAAAAGTCAAATTGCAACCAACAAACGCCTTCCTGTAGTTCTGGATTCAAATGCTACCTCTCCTAATCCAGTGCCACAGACAGATAAGGTACAATGGCAGAAAAAATAGGAGAAAACTGATTTAGACTCCCCTAAGCTCCCTCAACATTGCAGCAATGGTAACAAGAAGGCAACTCACAAGGCAAAGCAATCAGAGCCTAAAGGCAACAGTTCTTCCCTGAACTCATTCTACCCACAAAAGCTTGTAGGAAGATAAGATATTTTTACTTTGAGTTTCTCCTCATAGAATTGTTCCTTCTGTTTCAGCTGCAGCTCCAGATGTTGTGCTGCGATCTGGGCCTCACGGTGCTTTTCCTCCAGCTCCTAAAAGCAGTAAAAATTCATATTCAGACACAAGGAAATGGTAGGTGCTGTGAGGACGTGCTTCATAGGTACCAAACATTCATTCTCCTTTTTAAAGTTTCACTCTATAAAAATCCCAAGTCCAGGGCTGTCATGGTAAAAGTAAAAAAAAGGCATTATGAGACCTGAACATTATCAACTTCAAATTTGCATTTTGCTGCTGACCCATCTGCTGCAGAGTGGGAACATTGCTAAGGACAAAGATTTCTACTTCCATGGTAAGAATCTCCATCTCCCAGTAAAATATACCCAAAGATAGGCCAAGGACATTTGGTGAAAACACACAGTTATAAACATTTTATAGCTGCAGTGGCATCACAGGAAGTTCAGATCTATTTTTAACAAGGTCTCTCACTTGTTTTCTTACAGCAGACCTCAATAACGGGGTACTGCTGTCTGAGCTTTTCATTCTGCATTCAGAGGGGGAATAGCATTTACTTTGCTGTATTCCTTGGACAAATGTTGTCAGAAATGCTATTTATAAATGGCTTCAAAAATGAAAAGTGCAGGATGCAATATATGTGGTGGAACGTACCAGAATCTTTCTAGCCTCTTTATTTCACATCAGATAGTTTCAGCCACACACAGTAAGGACTTTAATAACTCGTATTTGAGAAATTAGCTATTTCTGCAGTCTGACTGTATTATTTGGGGTCTATCCATAACCACCTTTCAACAGGACACCTTTCAAGAGCCAAGCTTACAACTTGATGCTCATTTATTGTCATATTTGCCATTCCAACAATTTCCTTAGAACAGGAGCAGGTCCAGGTCTGTCATTCACCACCACTGGGCTGACTTTTGCAAAGACAAGTTCAGGTGCTGAGGTGAAACTGGATCTCCTGTCTGCCCTCTTTATTGCATAACACAAGAAAATTTCCTGGCCTTTGTGTGTGTTTTAGTACTTTTCTAAGTATTTTGATATGCTTTTTCCTAATCTTCCTCATCTTGGAGACATTTCCTGATCTTCCTCATCTTGAAGGCTTTTTTTGCTCCGGTAATTGCAAAAGACTTCCTTTTCCAGAAGTGGGAATCAAAGAGGAGGTTCACCAAAAGTAGGTCATCGACAGTGCCTAGTCCCTGACACTCCTGCATGGAATGGAGATTGCTGCTTTTTGCAATTGAAATATGTCTCCCAGCAACCAGAGGGACAACTCACCTCCCCCAGAAACCCACACGTTTCAGGTCCTGGCAGAGAATCAGACAACCAGATCAGCAGCAGCTTCAAAGCTCCCAGCATCAGACTGCTCATATTGTAGCAGAAGCTTCACCAGTTCCTGCAGTGGCACTTAACAGCCAGAGTGGGCTTAAAAAGGTAATCTCTTACCATTCCTGCTCTCTCTCAGTATTCTCTGTGTAGCACTGACTTTGTTATTGGTATCACAGCAATGATCTGCACTTTCAGGCAGGCAGAAGTATCTTCTCTAACTTGTTTCTGACTTCTTCATCAGTTCCTTACAGACAGATGAGCAGGTACTTCTCAGGTACTGCTACATGAGTGTACATGAAAACCATGCCTTTATTCAACTATTTCCACCTTATCCTATGCAATTCTGTATCTTCAACTCCCTTCTTACCTCTTTATACCAGGAAAATTCAAAAATGTTTGAAGAGACAACTTGAGGGAAGGTACAGGGTAGTAGTGAAGGCAAAAGGAATACCAGTACCCTGTGCTCCCAGATCAGTTGCAAGGGACTAGGAAAGACTCCATAGGATTATTTCTTCAGTGCCTGTTTGACTTTTTTTTATAAAATACTTTTATACCTCTGCAACATTCTCTCAGGACTCCATGGAAACTATCTATAAGAAGAGCTCAACATATCCCATGGTATAAAACAATTAGTGGATATTTCTGCCTCCCCTTCCAGTTTCTCCTCCACAGAGAACATAATCAAAACCAAGGAACAATCCCCAAATATACACAAGAGGCTTATGAAACAATTCAAAGTTTTACACTATTTCTAAACATAAAGTTGGCTCTGTGCCCAGCACAACCATAGTCTCCCACTTACCATGCACTCCTGCTATCAAAACAATTTGAAAGGATCAGCACTACTAAAGAACTGATTCTACCTTTTCTTGACAGTGCTCAGCACTCTGATGCTAAAGTCTATACACCCAGAACAAGTCTGGGTCATCATATTTGTTGACTCCAAATATGTTTATTTTTACACTTCCATTTGGCCTTCCTCAGGTGTGTCTCAGCTTGGGATTACTACCATTAACAGGTAATCTTTTATTCCTTTGTTATATTGGCAACACACAGAGAAAATTCATGAGGAAAGCAAAAGAAATTTAATTACTCCAGTATTAAATTATGCTTTCTGTCCCAGAGAAGCAAAGTTATTAGAAACACCCTCAGCTTGCTCCACTAGAGACTGACATACTAACTTGCCTTAATAGTTTTTACCAGCAGACAAACAAGAAATTGCCAACAGAGAAGTTATGTGGGTGCAAATGGTTTCCTAACAAATATTTCTGGAGATGAACAGTTTGGATGACTAATTTCTCTCTGCTTCAAAATGTAAGCATTTCTAATAGATGTGACCTCTAAATTCCTCTGCAATTTACTTTAAGAGAGATGTTTTTGTTGTTGGAGTAACCCGCCCTCAGAATGTTTTACCTCTGAAACAATCACTAGGTAAATAATTTAAATATTACTGCGTTGACTGAAAAGTTTTCCCACTGAGATGAAGCATTAAGTTTTGAAGCATTAAGTCTAAAAGCACAGGAGGGAGTTTGTAACTAGAGGTGTAAATAGTATTTGAATGCTTAAGATTTCTCCAGTATCATTGGTACAGGAAACAAATCCCTTTATTCAAAAATTGCCACCTTATTCAATGCAATTCCACATCTTCTGATTCTTCCCTACCCCTTTCTTACAAACCCTTACCCTCCAAGTTTCATTTTAACCTCTGCTCACCAGAATTTTTTCTGCCATCTGTTGAATCTGTTGAGATTTAGTTTGAATATCTTCTTTTAGGCGGTTTTCTCTTCGTTCCACCGTCTCTAATCTCTTCACTTGATTCTCCAGAGAATGGCGCCGTTCCTGCAGAGCAATTATGAGCTGCTGTTTAGGCCACCCAACTCTGCATTAGCACAAAGCAAGGAGTAGTTTCTAGAGAAAACAGGCTGAAGCAGTCAATATATGGCTGGCTTTCATATTGAGAATCCTCATCATGCCCCAAATCCCCCAGGCTAGCCACACGTCCTTATCGACTCCTCACTGAAAATAAAACCCCTCTGTTTTCCTCAAAGAAATATGGGTTTTAATTAAAAATGGATTAATGTCTAACAACACTTCCCCCTGAAGAATTACTACAGGAACACATGCTGTTCAGAGCACCCAGGTGAGGGTTCCTAAGCTAAGACACATCCCAATAACTAATTTACTCTAGACAGACATGCTGCACTCACCTCTGCTTCAAGCAATTTCTTCTTCATGCTTTCATTAGAATCTTCCCGGTTCTGCAGTTTCTCCAGCTCCTTCTCAGCTCTCTCCTTTGCCTGACGGATATTCTGCAGGAGCTCAGTTGCCTCTGAGCTGGCTTTCACAGCCTGAAGGTCAGGAGAGAAGAAGAAAAAGTTATTATATGAAAAGCACACACAAAAATTTGGTGTGTGAAAGGTTCAGAACTTCAAGATGCTCAACATTCTCAATAACACCACCACAGAACTTTGGTTTAACAGTTTAAATTAAAGTGTGCAGGAGTCCAAATTTTAACTTCTGCTACATAATTTTGCCTTCTATTTCACAAAAAAATTAAAATCTAGGATACACAGGTTTGTCTTTGTATAGTGAAAGTTACTTGACTCTACCTCCTGAAAGTTTAGTCTATCCCCAAATTCAGCCCAAGTTCTTTAAAAGAACTCACAAAATACTCTTACTTAAAGGGCAAGGAGAATAACCTGTTGGCCTACAGATAATTCCTTGGCATTAATGCAGGTAGAAAAGGAGGCAGGGGGTTAAAACATGGGTATTTTGAAATATTAAAAGTACTATTTCTATGTAGTTTTGGCCTCCATATTTATGACCATTAACCCTTGAAATAGCCCTCTCTTAGCAGGTGCCAAGTTTAAAAAGCTCAATCAGGGGATTATTATGACAACTCCTTTCTTTCCTGCTGAAGGACTCCAGTAAGAGAAGTTCTCTGACTGTTCTTACAGTAACACCTTAAGTGCCAGAGTGACCACAACAGCAAATCTCAGATACTCTGCTCTACTTTCAGCAGACATTGATAAGGTGTTGTCATTCTGTTGTGAATCCTTATCATTCAATATTTTTACTGTGAAGAACCTGTGAAGAACTGAACTGTTGAGTGATTGAGTATACTGAGAGACTAAAGCAAATCCTACATGTGTTTTACTAGTGAGTTAAAACCAGCTGAACCCTTCTTCAGAAGCAAGGAAATTGCAGTGTCCAGAGCATACCCAAACAGGCCTTTAAATGAGAATTTCTCTACACTACTCCAGTTCTGACTCAGCTTCATTTGCAAAAAATAAACACTGTTGACATGTCTCAAGAGCCAAAAGCATACTGAGAGCACCAGTGATTTCAGATACCAGTTCCCACCCCCTTTTCCTTATCATCCCCCATGCTATGACTAATTCTATTTTTGAGGGTAAAACAAAGTGCATCCCTCCTCTTCATTAAGGTTTCACTGGGAAATCTTGTGAAAAACTCACTTTCACCACTCAGTCATTACCTTTGTCAGCTTTTCCTGCAGCTCCTGGATTTTGGCCTGCTGCTCTGTATTGATCTGCAGTTAGATAAAATGATGGAGGGAAAGAGTCAAAACCAGAGAGGAGAAAATGCTCTTTGCTTATGATACCGCATTTCTTTTAATTCGCTTCCCAAAAATCTTGGTTTCCCCCTGTAATCCCAACACGCCAAAACACTCCTTGGCAAATCCATTCCCATATTGCTAACTTCCAATTGATTTAATATTTTGGTTACCAAGAAGATTGTTCAGTGTGAGAACACCCAGAATTCCTTTTGCTTTTCATGTGCTGTTCTTTCTGAGTAAAGAAAACCCTGATGTATCCCCAACCTGACTCCAAACTCGGATGACACATAACAGCCTTTGCCTGGCTTCTCAACACGATCCATCAAGAACAGGTTATCCCAAGACAGCTTTATATCAAATCAGAGAGAACAGTGAATCACACCAAGATGTCTTAAAACATAAAATGAAAGGGGGTGGGGGGTGTGAGGCCATGCACACCACTAGCCAAAGACATTCTTGTTTCTGTGCTTAAAATGAAAGACCCAAGAAGCAAAATCTAGGACGCTGAAGTAACATACCTTTTCCAGTTTGGAATACAACTCTCCTGCCTCATTTTTTCCTTGATCTTTAACCTGTAACTTAAATATAAAATACATGAAAATCTCAGGAAAAGCTAGGCTTCTATCTAGTCATCACCTCATGCAATTTAAACACCAGCAGTTACACAAAGTATAAATCACATCATGACAAACATGTTGTGTTAGCTGTACGAACCACACTAATCTTTGAAGGGCACACCCACAACTTGGAAGTGCGTGTGTCAAACAGCACCAGATACTCCAGCAAGCCTCAGCCCCCTCTCCCATGAAGCCTAAACTACCTTTTGCAGTTTGTTGTGGCATTCGGCAGCTTTACGTTTGAATTCCTCGGCTGCCAGGCGGGACTCCCTCAACTCCGACTCGTAGAGATCGCTGCGCCTGCGAGCTGAGATCAGATCCTCTTCCAGCTGATTCATCATCAGCCTCATTTCCTCTACTTGAGCTTGGTATTCCTGCAGTCGGGGTGGAAGGGAAGGAGAAGGGATTACAGTTTAGAGGCAACAGGGGAAATGCTTGCAGCAGCAGATTCCAGAATACTGACTGCAGGCAAGGGGTGCATTTCAGAGCATGTAGAAGAAAGGTAAAGTACAAAATAAAACAGCAAAAACTAACTAAAATAACATCCATGGTGTTCTGGTTTGAGTCTTGCCACTTTCAACTCAATACCTCAAAGTCAAAACATCGACTTTTTGAGTGCAAGAACACATACATACATCTACATACAAATGATAAAAATTACTTACATTTCTAATTTCTGAAACAGAAATGTGCCTTTGAGTTGATGTCTCTACTAAATGCCCAGATGCTCCCTCAAGATCTATTTTCTCAGGCTGATAACATGACAGTTATCACAGATCTGCACAGCTTGGGTAAAAGGAAAGAAGGAGAAGCAGAGGGGTAGCACACTGTGGCTTGCAGCCATCAGCTTTTTTCTGACAGAATTAAAAATGATCACATTGCTCACTATGGGAGACAACCTAAAATCAAATATTAGCTTGGAAAAACTATCTAAAACTCATAAAGCTCATAGAAGATATTTGCCTATACAGGCAGAAATAAAGATTCCCCATGTAGGAGACTACAAGACAGGGCATTTGGATGGGGGAGGTGGGAGAAGAAAAGAACATTTGAATTGACTATCTCAATAAGACTGGGAGCTCAAACTGAGACTAGCTCAAGAGATTGCTTCACATACCTTCACTGGAAGAAAAGAATTTAATAATGTTTAGCATTTACTAAATCCTGCAAGTATGCATTTCATAAAATTATTCTAAAGCAAAAAAAAAAAAAAAAAACCCACACCAAAAAGTCCTCTCCAAAATCAAAGTACTTTTTACGAAGCTGAGAACAAGTAGAAAACATCAAGAGTTAGGAATAAAGATTGTGAAGGACTGACAGTGGGGGAGTCTATCTTTCTTTCCATTTTAATATCTTACAGTATGCCTGACTACCCCCATATTCAGAAGAGTAACTGTCTCGTGACAGAATCAGGTTTGTCATCGCTCCCTCCAGACAGGCAGCTGCCTCCTGCTCAATGAGTGACTGCATGAGCACTGACCCTGATGGCAGCCCCTCACTCTCCAGCATGGAGAGCTTATGCAGAGATTGAAAGAAGCCAGGCCTTTAGCAGGTTGCTTTACTGTCCCTTACAGGCAGCATAGAATGGCTCCTTGGCTTGTAATCCCAAAATTGGCTCTCCACTTTGCAAGCCAGACAGGGACCTACTCTTTGCAGTTCATCTCCTATGGAAGGATGATCTTATTTTCTTGCTGGAAAGAATTAGAATTTTTTTTCTAATACCTAAGCATGTATTAATTCAAATATTCTTTTCATACAAATACATTTGTGAACAAAAATGGCAGAACAGTTTGAATAAATGAATTGAATAAATGTTCTGCTCAGAAATCATAATTTGTTTAGACTTCCTATAACACTGAGGTTTTTTGTCAGCAAACACTTGACCAAAGAATTACAGGCATGACAATAGTTGCCACTGTGACAATGAGCATTTGAGAAGGGAGGAGAATGGGGAGGGAGAAAAGAAGAAAGAAGAGGAGATAATTAGTAATATTTCAGGTTTTCTTGTTTCATCACATTTGCAAGACTGTCTTTGAATAAGTCCCAAGAGCAGGTCAGAGGAACAGGCCACATCACTCAAGGCAACACAGAACAAATCTTTGGGATATGCATCAGTCAGAGTTTTAAAATACCAGGAGATATTTAAGTGCAGATTACTAGACAAGTTCAGGGCATGTACCTGAAGCAAATCACATCAGGGAACTACATAGACATGAGTGGGGTTTTCAAAAAAATACAGATCCTGATTTGTTGCAAGTTTGTCTGTTAGTACAGCTCTTCACCAACTAACAACCAGAGCACAGGTTTAGTTAAAACAAAAAAACAAAACAAAACAAAACAAAAACCAAACACACACCCCAAGCAAACAAAAAACCCCACAAACCCACCATGCACTTCTATCCAGGAACCTGAGTTGAACCTACAGCCTCACCCTGAAAATATCAAATGCCTAATTATTGGGTTTTGAAGATTCTGATTTGCTGTTGATGTGACTCATTCTCTCTCAAGCCTCAGGTTTCCAACAGCAAAACTCTAAGGGGCTCTTCCAACTCCCAGTTCCATCCAATTTAAAAATCATGGTCCAGGTCTTTAATGGCCAAGATCCATCTGCTCATGTGAGTCAGCACGAATCTCCCAGCAGTTTTTGGTTTCAAGGTTCTTGCACACGTGTTCCAGGGAGCTCAGAAGGCCACCATAGACATGAAAGTCTGCAGGACTTATTTGTTGAACTAAGCAGCCTCTTTATATGTCATTGTGAATCTTCACAAGCCAAATTAGGAGATTCTGGGACAAAGCGTTTGATTAAAAATTACTGGCATTATGTTTCCTCTGTTACATGTGTCTGTACTGCCTAAGAATCTATGGATATTTAAAATCAAAAATGTTCCCCATTTCAGTATTTAAAGCAACTTTGCTAGCAAAGCACCAGAAAAGAGAGCAGGGAGCTTTAGATCCCTTGTATTACATAAAACAGCCACCCAGAAGAATGCTGGGGAAGTCTATGGAGGCCAGCTACATCCAGAGGGTTGGGTTTGCATTTCATTAATTTTTACATAAGAGCTACTCATGTCTGGAGAATTATTACCAAGGTTTCTGGGCTTCCTAGTCTCAGAGACTTTGAAATGAGTCAGTTAATGTTTGTAAAGTGCTTTGAAGATGAAAACCAACAGATAATTACAAAGAATTGTTTGAATGCTATAGCAAATTTCAATTTTCTCAATGCAGTATGTTGCTGTTAATTCATAAAACTGAATGGGTTCTCCCTTGCAATGACCACATTTGTCACAATGTTTTAATTTAATTTTGACTTTTTTTTTTCTTATGAGTAGCTATGTGAATTAATGAATTTTCAATATTTTTTGGGTAGAAAAGCAAATTATTAATTTATACTATGCAAACAGATCAAATCAGGAAAAGAACAGTCAGGCAAGACACATTCTATTTTAAATGCTATTAAACATTTTAAATGGTAAGATAAAGAAGAAAAATTTTGAAGAGAATCAACACAAAATTCAGGCTGGCTCAGTTCTCTTCCAGGTGAAGATTCATTAACTTGTGAAATTTCCATACCTTAACCATTTAAAATTGATAGGTCATTTCTAGTGCAGCACGTTACTAAAGCATTGAAACTTTCTCCTACACTGATTGTATAAACAAAGGACTTCCAGGACTAGGAAAAGAAAAAGGTGAAGTTTGGAGTTTGTGCTTACTTGCAAAATACACAAGTGGAATTTTGTTGCTTCCTGTATTGTTCAGGAACCCCTGTGAAATCACACAGCTTGGGAGTTATCACAGCCCATCAACACCGAGCGTAATCCTGGCACCAGAGCTAGGATATGCCAAGAATGCCTATTTGTGGGCAGCCACTCTGCTCCCCAAAGAAGCAGGAATACCTGTTCTTTGATCTCTTGCAGTTTTCGGCTTTGCTCTCTGATATCATGAAGGAGCTGTAGTGCCTTATCATCTTCCTGAGACACCTCCATCCGTGCCTGCTCCAGGCTTCGCTTTAAGCTCTGCAGAAAGCAAAATGTTCAATACATAGGCTTTGGTTTCTCGAATGGTTGTATAACGAAGATCTTTAGTTACACAAATGCCTCCTTGACTGCAGTGAGGCATCAAAAAAATGGAGGCACCAATGATGGAACTCTAATGAAATTCATGGCCAGTGCTGCTCCTATCTGAACAGAAGCAGCCCATTTTACAAACACTGTTTACTCAGCTTCAATCTTAGTTCAAATCTCCACTTCCTCACACCAGGTTTAGAGACGAAAACCAAACACAGATCACAAAGGCATCCATTATTGACAGCATTTATCTATAATTTATCCAGCACTATTAATTCACAACCTAGATACAATCCTTCAACTTCATGTTACTTACATTTTTCTTGTTGCTGTTAAGTGAGTCAAATGTTTCAATCATTGTTAAATTTCTATAAGGAACAGAAGAGCTGAGTCTGTATCTCACCACGTGCCTTACCTCCAAATTTGGAGTCACAAGTGGAGTGGTGCTCCTATTAACTGGGTGTTATTCATCAACAGAAAGATACAAACTGAATTCTATTTCTTTGCCTAGTAGCATTCAGTATCACTTGGCCCCATTTTAAGATGTCCTTCCCAACAAACCAAGACATCAGAAATGGTTTTCAATTCTCTGGAACAGAATATTAGCTGCATTTTTGTTCTTGGTACAAGAGAGGAAACATAATTGTGTATCCAACTGAAAATACAGAGACTATCAACTAGAATGAAAATATCCTCACTGGAATATTGCCAGTGACAACTGGGCAGACATTCCAGCTCTCATGAAAAATGATCTTTGAAGACACGAGTTTACAGCCTCATTTTTATATTCTACCTGAAAAATAGCACCTGTCCTAGGTCCTCCCTGACACTGTGCTGGGGAACAGGATCGGTCTGAACTCAGGACACCACAGATGGAGGCAACACCACTGCTTCCTAATCCTATTTGTTCTTGAAGATTTCTGTCTAGGCAATGATTAGGCCCCTTCCTAATTCCTCTTCCGACTAGGAAACCTTCAAGAAGCACAACCCAGGCATGTTCTCGCACAGCCATTAAGACAAACATCACAAAGAGTTCCAGCAAGACCAGGACAGTAGTCACTCCTGCATGATCTAAGCACATGACCATGAAACAACATCTGAATAAAACTACCAATCAAGCTTTTGCAAACACTTCAGGGCTCCATGTTTAACAGATATCCTCTCACATAGTAGTTTCTCTCCATCAAGTACCCCACTGAAAGCATGATGGAAGAGAAAGACAAAGACCACCAGATTTCAGGCCTTCAGAGGTGAAAGGACTGGTGTAAAGGCTCACACTGCATTCTGTGATATAGGTGGCCAGGTCCTGCTCCAGGAGGGATCGCTGGGTCTCAGAGGCTTTCAGTTCCACCTCCTTTTGGCTAAGTACAGCCTCCACCTCTGACACTCTCCGGTGCAACCGCGTCATTTCCTGCTCCATCTGCAATAAATATCAAGAGGTTATAAAGGGGGGCTTCAAAAGCTTTGTTAGCTGTTACTTTCAGAGCTCTCTTTGTGAGGAATTTGTCTCCGAGAGACTTCTAGCTATGCTTCTCCAAATGGTGTTTAAATTCCGATACCATTGTCTCTGCTCCAGGAATGCACAGTTCTTCTTAAGGACAAAGTAGTAAGTCTAAGTCACCCCATTCATTCAAGCTGCTTGTTCATATTCAGTCATTCTTCGAACCCCAGTTAGCAAAGAAGACACAATCATTTTTCACCTGACTTGCAGAGATGGGTCACTTTAACCTTATCCCAAATCCATGCTGGACCAGAAGATGGTTTCCCCCCATCTCCTTGTCAGGAGCAAATGGTCAAATCCAGAACAGAGCAGGGAGAAAAGTAATGGAACTCTCATAAAAGTCTCAAAACAAGCAGTAAGTGTTAAAAGACTCCACCAGGTTCCCTTTATTGGAGCACAGCAACTGTTACAAGACGTTCACCACAAGCAGTGACGTGACAACAGTTATATAAGCAGGAGCTGATGAGTGAGGAAGAGCCCTCAGAACAGTACTGCTGCAATGTGTGGCTGATGAAGAGGCAGGGCCTGCAGGAAGAAGCAGTCGTCTGTGGCACGCTGAGAAAAGCACAGTTTAAAATCCAGAGCCGCTTCTTGTTAAGTTAAAAGTATCTACAGCAACAGCATGGCCTAAATTCATCTCCCTTTGTACTGGACAGGAAGCCACCTCTCTGAAGGAAAAGCACTTTGCCCACCACGAGTCTGGATGATCAGCAGCATCTGACAGATCCCTGGACATACAGTGGTTGCAGATTCCTGGAGCAATGGGTGTGGCCAATCGCATAAATAAATACCTTGTGACACTTGTCCTGGGCGTCTTGGAGCTCTTTGCTCTTGAGAAGAAGTGTCTTTTCCATGGAGCTGACCTTGGCTGGGGAATCCACACTTGAAAAAACAGATCTAAAAGAGCAAAGCCAAACAGCACATGAATATGGGCAAGAGGTAGAGAAATCTGATTTATGCAGCCTCTGTAAAGTCATTGGGTACTTACTTATTCCAGGATAAAAGAAATGTGATTGTGCAGCAATCACAGCCTAACAGCCATCATCGCAGATCAAACGCACCATAACAGCTAATGACACTACACCATTATTAAATAATCCACGTGTACTCCTAGTTACAATATTAATATTTTCCATCAGTGGCTATGTCAGAGTGCAAAACAATAAATCACAGCAGCAGTTCAGCATGATTTGTAGGGATTTAGAGGTGCAACAAAAACAGAGCACAAAGTCAACGTAACCATTTGGAAAGATAACAAATTTTCAGAGGAATGCTTCTTATTTGGTACTTTATTTTTAAACAGGTTTTTAAATTATCATCAAAGTATAAAAGCCCTACAAACTTCAACGTGTTATTATCTGCACCACAGGAAGAAGAATTTAATATCCTTAGTTACATTCTGTGAATCAAAATTGAAACTTCCCTAACCCAATTCATATGATCCCTACAAACCCAATCAATATCAATATGATTAGTCACACTGCAGAACTTCAGAGTTACACTTAGAAGTAATTTTTTTTCCCGAGATACAACTGTACTGTTCAAAACAATTTGACTCCAGAAACCCATGGAAAATATTTACTTGTTCTTAAGCTTTCTGTTTAATTGGGACTCAGCATTTAAGAAGTTTACCATTCCTGTTAGTTTAAATCTATTTTAGAAAAGGATAGGAAGCCACCTGATGTTTAGGAGCATATTTTTAGTGCTTTGCACAGTCTTAAATATGCAATCTGCAACCAAAAAATTAAGTACACACATCAAAACACAATTTTCAAACTCACATTCTCCCTCACATAAAAATGATTCAGACTAGAGACTCGAGCAGTTAATGATGGAAGCAGTGTTAACTGATAGATGAAAACCCAGCAGTACAATGAAGGTGCTAATAAAAGATCACACAGGCTGCCCACACGTTGCTTTCTGCTTCTCCTGGCCACAGTTTGGTGTGCAGCCAGTTATCCCCACGGAGAGAAAGGAGCTTTGAGCAGCTCTCTGCATAGAGCCAGACACCCACACACAGCAGCACAGGCTCTTCTCAACACCAAGGAAAGTTTCATTCCATCACCACCATTTTCTGAGAAAAAATCTACTCTTTTTTCCAACTGGATATGCAGCAGAAGCACAGACAGAAAGATATACATGGATTTTTAGAAAAATGCAGCAACATTTCTGTATCAAACAGACCTTCAGCACCACCACTGTGAGCAGTGATTAGGAAACACTGTTTTAATATCAGCAAACAAACACAGCAAAATCCACCAATGCTGCCTTCAAAGGTCAGATATTAATATATCTCTTCAGAAACCTGATATGGAAAAACTTAGAAGAAAGAACCCTGCATGTCAATGATAGAGATATGATCAGGACTTACTAAAAAAAAAAAAAAAGTTTAAAATTAATGCTTTCATACAGCATTCCTTTAGCCCTGGCCCAATCAATCCGATCCGTCAAATTACCATATTTAAAAATCAATTTATAAAGCATGTCTATACTCCTACAGAGAAAAAGCAACCATCTGAGAAAGATGCATATTAAATCCCATAACAGCTGGGTGTACAAACAAGGCTAAAAATGAATAGTTGAGAAAAGCAGTCTAAAAATACAAATTAAAGCTCACATTAACCAAAAAAGACACTAAGGAATCTGCTTTCAAATGTTAATCAAATATATGTAAATAGCTGCAAATATGTACTGAGACAAATCTGAAAATCTTCTGATAATAAAAATTTAGTTTTACAGGTCTGAACTCTATTGGCTAAAGCAATCTCTTTTTTAAATTCTAGTTTCAACCTTAACCATCGCTTTTTCATTTCCGTTCTTTTCAGGTCCGAGGCATTACCTAAGGAAACTCTAGCTGGTTCTCACAGAGCTGGTTTTATTTGTGTCTTCTATTCCACCTCCCCAAAGGAGCTAATTTTATTCGTCATTTTTGCTTGTTTATTTTATTTGCTATTAAAAGAACCAGAGCCTAATATTGCAGGCACCATTTTGCATTTCAAAAATTTCTCATGGTGAGGCGGCTGAAAGCAACCCCAGGCACTGCAAGGCAGGCAGGAACAGGAGGGATCCAGGGGAGGAAATGAAGAGCTCTGCAGAAGGTAGGTGGTTCAGCAGGATGGGATACAGGAAACTGCCCAAGTTTGGATTTCATGAGGTGACTGCAGAGGGAGCTGCTCCTCAGGGTTGGTGTTGGCTTTGTAAGGAGAGAGAAAGCTGCAGACACAACTACAATCTTTCTTCCTCATCCCTGCCCAAAGTGAGGAAGAAATTCCTTAAAAATCTATGTGCTGGTGACACGATGATTTTCCTGCCATGGAAACAGTACATCTAATCCCCAAGGGAAGCTGATCTCAGTTAGCACTGGACACAGTTTTTAGGAGGCATGCTCTTCCAGTAATTCTTTCCTGTGTACAAATTGTATTAGAACAACTTCCTGAACATCCATACAACCTTCAAAGTATCAGAAAGGGGCAGACAGAGGAAATCAAGAGAAATGGAATACTGGCTAATCTAATAAGCCTTGTCATGGTGATAGAAGCTCTCAACAGAGCATGACAAGGTGGAAAATACCCACATTTCTGGGGCACTTATATTCTTCCTCAGTCAGCATCATTGCAGAAATTAGACACATGCAATCCAACATCAAAAGCCATGATGCAAAGCTATCATTCAGGCTGGGACCATCTCAGAGTATTTCATTTAATTAACTGCCACATCTGGATCAATTCTCTTAACACAACAGAGCAGTTTCTGCTGTTTTCTCTCAAGTGTGAAAAAAAAGATTAACAAAAAGTAACCAGCTCCATCAACAAGAAAATTGCAATAAAAGATTAAAAAAACCCCAAAGCCAAGTCTAGAGTACCAAGCTCTCATAGCACTGGCTGTGCCAATTTACTTTCCAGAGAAGCAGTGCCTGCATGACTAAAAGCCAAGTTAACTTAGAGCTGACTAGTGATTTCACAGCTAGATCAGCAGCAGCCTCAACCAGCAGAATGAGCAGAAATGGTGCTGGTTGTGTAAAAGTTCCTCCAGCCCTAACGTGGCTGAGATGAAGAAGAAAAAAAAAAGCATTGTCCTGGGAAAAGCTCCGAGCTGGTTCTTGGATCCAACTCGTACCCTGTGCATCCCATCACACCTTGGAACTTCCTGTGTCCTTTTCTGCCACTGTCCTGAACCCCCAACTCACCTGTGCTTCTTCCTTCTCACAACCATTGGCACCATCTGTCCTAATCCTGGCCCCCACACAACATGCTGATAATCTCATCCCCCATCCCTCATGCTCTATTCTTTTTAGCATTATACTCATCTGTACCTTCCACCCCCTCGTAAATGCTTGCTCAGGCCTAAAAAAAAACCAACCAAAAACAAACAGTGATACCATCAATCTGTGAATAGAGCTTGCTGAAGCAAAGCATATTTTTGGTATGCTCATCCTGTGCTTCCTCTTTCATCTATCTTTGGTGAAAGAGCTTACCAGAACCTAACAAACTGTTGGAAGAAATCAGTAGAAATCCTTCTTTTTGGAGGAATGGCCCATTTTAACTCCCCGTATTTTATAATGACAGTCACGAATCCGTATCTAAATTTTAGTTAAAAAAACTCAACCTCAGTAACCCAAAACAAACAAGAAAACAAAACCTCAGAAACCTTGAGAAACACCACTTCTTAGGACCTTGCAGAGAGAACACTGTCAGGCAAAAATTTACAAAATAAATTATTTTTTAATTAGGTACTTATTTTTATTAGGTATTTTGATATATTTTATTTGGTATTTATTTTTATTAGATACTAATTTTATTAGATATTTATTTTTATTAGGCAGTTTGGTAGATTTGGTAAGCCCTGGATTTATAACATATTTATCTTAGGCTTCTGATAGTCACCTGCAAAGGACAAGAACAATTTTATTCCACCACTTGATGCATATTTTTGGCAGCTAAGAGTTTGTGTCACTTGTTCTAAGCACTGGAGATCAGCCATGGTTAGGGACAAGAAGCAAGGTGGGGCTGGCTTTTAATGGAATTAAACTCTTGGTTGCCTCTTATCTTGTCACAGTCACACGCTTGCAGCCAAACCAGCAGCCAGATTTGCAGTCAGACAGGCTTTTCTCCCCCACATCCAGAATTCAGAGGCCATGATGAGAGAAGGAGTTAGCTGTGCTTCTCTGCAGCCTCAGCCCTGCTCTCCTAAGAGCAGCTTTACTTTAACACTTTGCTAGTACAGGAACTCATGACTTAAGCAATGCCCTTGATTTCTCCTGATTGCTTCCTATGACACAAAATTGCTGTGCCTTTTGCATTTCTGTTAAATCTCACATTTTTTAGAGGGACACAAATTCTTCTCAAATCTCACAGTATGGGGTAGCAGACAGAGCACTGTAATTCAATGGACCCTTCTAAACACACACCAAGCATGCAATTTCTGGCAACAGGTCTAAGTGACTTAGGCAAATCCTTCTAACCTGAAGTCATTGGGAGAGTGGAAAAGAGAACTTCTGTTATCCTTCTTCTGTCCTTCTTTTTTAGCTGCCTTTTCTCTGAAATATTCAAATTCCCAGCTCAGCCACAGCTTCTCACTGTCCAGTTGAGAAGGGCAAAAACATAATCCTCATCTTCACAGTTTGACAGCCCCCAGATTAAAAGTACTGAAAGTTTCAAGGACCTCATCCCTGGAACTCTGCAGTTGCCTGGCCTTACTGTAAGCAGCACTAGAGGGTTCATGCTGCAGACAGGAAAATAGATCTGCATCACTTAGCAACCATAAGGTTAGACTTCCACAGGAAAAGAATTTTAAAAAAAATTCTGGACTGATAAACTTCATGACTTAGGACCTTCCAGAGAAGCCATCCCAAGATTCACAACAGATAAGCCCCATCCATGCTTTACTGTTCTTCTTCTAAGAATTTAATTTTCAAGGCAGTGTGGACAGAAACAGTACTCTATTTCCTCAAGTAAAATGTACACCAGACATTATTTTATACATAAGAAGTTATCTTTGTGATCCATTTGCAGTGGTATTGAGAATAAACTAATCACTGCATTATTTAAATACAGCTATTTTAAAGTCTCCATAAGGGCTCTGTCATACTTAAATCACCTTCTTAGAACAAAAGGCAAGTATTTACTGTTAAAAATAAGTGCATTTATTGAGATCACCCTCAAGAAAAAGAAACCATTAAGATCTACTCACATTAAAATTATTTTAGGGAAAATTAAATATAAGATGACTTTCTGTTCCAGTTTAAGAAAAAACAGGCCACACCAAACAGAAATTTTACTTCAGTCAAAATTTCTGCAGAGGACATTAATCTCTATATTTGTTTGCTATACCTCTTCTCACCTATTCCCAAAAATCAAATGCAACTTCCATACGCATTTTTGGCACCAGCTCCACAGAGCAAGCACCCCAGTCCATCTGCTACAGCTGTCTCAGCCTCCAGCACAGTTACACCACTGCTCTGAGACTTTACCCCACGCTCCTCTTCAGCTCTAGTCCTGGGCCCAATTACATACATGTTTTTACCACACAGATATGGTCACTGTTGAGGCTTTTCTGTGTTTTACCTGAATGGCCACGTAGACCTGGGACATGGATTGCAGCTCCCCAGGCAGACAAGATAACAGCCTAAGTTATCTCACTCCTAAATTAAGATAGATTTTAACCCCTGGTGTCTATATAGATCTAACATTCCATCCTGCTGACAATATTAGATCATTTCACCAAAAGAACACTTTCTGGGATTTTATATGCTCTCCCTTCCTTCCTCTTTTGACATAAAAGCAACTCTGCTGAGGAGAGGCAGCCGAAGATTCCCTTTTTATTTCTGGCATAACCATCGCATAACCTTGATTCACGGTGTGAGCAAGATCAAAGATGTCAACAGTATCACCAAATTCGGTGACAAGCTTACTGCAGAGCAACTATCACAATCAATATGACACAAAATGAAACTCAATTAAAGACAGATTGACAACAAAGTCCCTGAAGGGAGCAAACCAGCAGCAAGGAATGAGGGTTGGCATGAAAACACAGTGCATCGAGTCACTAACCCAGCCAAAGCCACTGCGTTCCTGAGAGGCCTCCCGGTCCTGAGCTAAGGACTTCCCAACTTACACTGCACTAACACTTTTACAATAGCTCTGTCATCAGAAACCAACCAACCACCACATCAAATGGTTTATAACACACTACTTATATTCTTCTTTTTCTCTGACTCCATTCTCTCGGAAATCATGTTTTCTTTCCATTGAAAACCATTTCTCTGAGGACTTTACATCTCTGCACACACATGGCCACTGCATATTTCATCTGAATCTCCATTCTCCAAACACACAACACAGCAATGTCCAGTCTGTCTATTTAACTTGACCCAGCAGCACAGAGCCAGCTGCCATGCAGCTCCTTCCCTTGCTCACTGACCCATCGCTGCACATTCCCAGGTTAGTGGAGTTCCTTTTCTATGGATCACTGATTCAGCCTTACACATTCCCAGCACTTAGTGCCCACTCTCTGACCCAATAAAACAACAGCATTCCCTTTTTCCATCTCTGAACTCCTCAGTATTCTCCTCCTTGCAGGGATCTGCAGTACCAGAAATACAATCATCTACTGCTCCCTGCTTAACAACAACAACTAATTCAAACTATTTGAACTACGATTTTAATGATAACTGATTTAGAACAAATTTTCCATCCCATTTCCTCCCCTTCATCCCAAAAATAAGCAGAGAACAGTAGGACATGCACAAGACACAGCAGCAACAGATAAAGCCCGAATCTGGCAGCTTCCCTACAGCAGAGTATAGGTCAGTTAAAACAGCTTTTCCTCACACACACACACACACCATCCTCTCTGCAACAAACCTTCCCATTTTTCCAGCAGTCCTATCCACCTGAGCAATAATTTCTACTTACTCTGATCTGAGTATCCCCAAAGCCTTGATGAATGAAAACCCCACAAACGGTAAATCTTCCCCCGAGAATCCTGCTGGGTTCAACTGGCGCGCAGAGGATAAAACCCGCAAATTCTTCTCTGGTTCATCAAAATTTGAGGTGTCATCATCAGACTTGAGAGTAGGAACGAAGGGGGGAGGAGCTGGTGGAAAAAAAGCAAGAAGAAAAGACAAAATTCAGCTACAGTTCACTCTGCAACAGTCCCACTCATTCAGTGCTTGCAATGGCACTGCAGCTCCTGCTTTTAATCTTGCTAACACAAGCAGACTGAGCTGCTGCTCTCAAAGCGTATTACAGCAACAAGAGATTAACCCCTGAGCTGCCAACATGGCTACCACTCTGCAGGCACAGCATCTCCCACACTGATCAATCTGGGATTTCGCTTGAGCGTTGGAGACTGGGGTTTGGGGTTTTTTCGGGTTAAGATGTTGGGGTTTTTTTAACATATAAATAATAAAATCAAAGCACCAGGCTAAGAAAATCATTACTGTAATATAGCCAGAAGCCTGTCAATTCTGATTCATCTTGAAAGGGAAAATGTCTCCAACCTGTCCAATTAGTGACACTACCTGAGAAAGAAGCCTGATCCTGTGCTAGTCAGCTAAGGGATATATCTTACCCTTTAACACTAACAAGAATCTTCCCAGCATGGGTTTCTAATCAACAGCAAACTGCTTTCTCCTGGAAGGTTCTAATAAACTACTGCTACTAAAAGCTCACTGGTCTTCAGGAAAAGAAGATTGATTTTATTTTCTAAAAGAGCTTGCTTAAGATCTGGAACTCTTGCCGGGACACCACTGCAGTCTGGCTCTGATACAATCAGCTCTGAAGAGAGGTATAAATAGCAGGAATTACAATGTATTTCTTACTATAATTTCTAAATTGGTACCACTTAACTTGCTAAGCAGTTGTTTAATTTCAGATGATTTTCTCGTGCTTGCTTCAGTTTAATTAACCAAAGGAACAAAAGGACAAGTTCTCCTCGGTGATGTGCAGCACCCGAGCTACCTGCTGGCTTGGCTACGTGTGGGAAAGGAATGAATGCAGAAGCCCTGCTGTGCAATCCCTACCTCATTAAATCACATTTCCTAACGTTTATTTATTTATTTCATCACTCGGGTCCCCACTCACTGTAACTCCGAGATTAGCAAAGGACAGACAGCTCCTCAGCCAGCAGCTAGAACAGCCCACTGTCAGCAGCTGATGGAAGTGGAGTGTGCTAAAACCGTTACCATGGATCCAGTGTGGATCTCCTGGAGCTGAAGGGCTGATGAGGATTGAAGGGCCGCGAACAGACATTGGAACCCCTGCAGTGCAGGCTCCCTGCTCCGATCCCCGCACGCCGGCGTTAGCCCCAGCCGCCCGCAGCGTGACAGACGCGGCTGCCCGTGAGCGCCAGGGGCACCGCCACTTACGGCTGGAGCCGCTGGCTCCCTCTAGGCTGCCAAAGCCTTCCCCTGCCCGCCTTTAACTCTCCGTTCCCTCGCTGGAACTACCCACCAGACCAGCATCAACAGCCAAAATAAAATAAAGAATGTGTCTGCACCAACTGCCAAAGCCCAACTACACGAGCAGGCTTTGGTTGCGGCTCCCTGAAGAGCCATCCTGGTGCTGCTCCCAAGCAGGGAAGTGAGAAGAAATCCCACAAAGCAGATGCTGCTCATGTACAGTAGTTCCAAGTACATTAGAATGAGATAAATGGGAAAGATATACAAACTAAGCAGTTTCAGCCTACTGGAACTTACCAGCTCCAGAACATTTAAAATGTATGTCAGTATCACGAATTTATTAATTTTTCTATTTTATTGATTTTAATAAAAATATAAAGCTGATATTTATGCACCATAAACATAGTTTTGAAATACAGATTGTTGATTGGGATATGTATTTCCTTTTACAAATCTGTTAATGTCAGGATTGTGTCCAGCTACTCTTACATAAACTCTTAATGATTAAAACCAGAGAAACATTAGAAAACCATTTGTAAGCATATCATCTTTAATATAAGCCTAAAGTTGTAGTTAATTCACAGCAGAGGAGGATCAGTTCAGGATTAGTATTTTTTAGCTTCAGGACCTTTGCTGAAAGGACTCTGCCTCTTCTCTTACAGAAAGGGGTTGCTGTGGGATTTTTAACACTTTTTGAAGGCACATACTGTCTATGAGGTAAATTAAGAGAGAAAACAGCTAACTCTTCACTTCATCTGCAAAAGTCTAGAATGTTTTTAAAGAGGTAGCAAAACCCAAATTAGCTGCCTTTTTATAAGTTACATGCATCCTGCTCTGTACTCCCATCACCTGATAGATAACTTCATCTCTGAAAGAAAGATCTAAAGCTTTACTTCCCACCAGAAATTAGCAAAGAAGGTCTTAAGAGTCATCCTCAAGCCCTTGCAATTAAAAAGAAAGTTGTTCCTCTTACCAACAATAAGGATTGCTACTCAAACCACATGCATAAAATAAAATATCATTTAACTATGCATGCACATAAAAAGATGAAAAAGCACTCAGTGGGGGAACAATGGATGCACAAAGATAAAACTGAATGTGAGACAGAGCAAACCTTTGGGGCTAGTGGGAAACTAGTTTAAAGAGCACAGTGAATTACACTACAGCTTCCTCTGATGTTTAATAAAATATGAGAACAAAGAAAAGATATTGTGAATACTAGATTAAAAAATAATGAAAGAGATCTTTTGCCCTCTATTTTGTATTCACTAAAATCCGTGACTAACAGTCCAAAATCTCTGCAACTCTGCAGTATAACTTTGTTACAATATTTGTATCAAGAAATAGTAGCAGCTAAAGAGAAAACTTGGAACAGTCATTCCACAAAAACACCTCTAGATGTTAAGTAGTTCTGAACTTCTCAACCCTGGCTGAAAATGAGAAGCAGAACTTCTACAGAAGTTGCAGCATGTTGGAGAGAAAAAAAAAGAAAATCACTTAGGGGTAAGAGGAAATAACTTTAAAAAAAGCTAGATCCATCCTGTCTGATGTTGCTAATTATTTGGTAGCTTCTTCATATATTTTTATTCCTCAGACTAAGGAGTGCTTTATCTTATGTCCAAAATACCCACAGAATAAACAGAGTAGTCTTGTAAAACCAAGTTAAAACAGACAAGCAATTTTATTCTCAAGTGTGGGTCACACACACAATGGCATAATCTCTAGTTAAGTTATTATTTCTTGCTTAAAATCAGAAAGCTGTCACATTTTCAGAACAAGACGAAGACTGGTGAATGCAAATACATTGATGTGTTTATCAGTTGCCTTTTGAAAGGGAAGGATCCTTCAGCAGAGGTCAAGTCTCAGAAATAAACGTGAGCACCATGCCATCACATCTGACAAGGTGACAGATTTGCACTTTTCTCAGGCTCACCCAGAAGGGAGGCAAAAGTATTCCTCAAAAAGACAGCAAACCCAGTGCTTCTACTCTCACAAACTGGTTGGGTACAGAGAGCTCCTTTTGTCTCCGACACGTTACAACGAACGTACATGTTCTGTTTACCATTTAAAGTATCTTGTAGAGAACTGCATGTTTTAAAAAAGTCAATTCCTTGCCTAGATACATCCCCACTTGTGGAAGGATGTAACCCTCTTCCATCTGTTCCAAAGAATGACTTTCAGAGGAAAAGGGGGTGTTGTAGGTTGCTAAGTTTAAGGGGAAAAAAAAAAAAAAAAGGGAAAAAGAAAATGGAAAAGGAGAAAAGGAAAAATCCAAAATCATGACACATACTCCAGTACTTCAATCTTTAAGCTTATCATTAAGATTAGATTAAGTGTCTCTTATGGAAAAAAGCCTTATTTTAAAACTCTGCCTCAGTGTGTGTATTTATGACTGGTATAAAGAACATTGCCTTAACCAGGTCTTTCCATCCTTTCAAAATATTTTCATGCAAATTCAGAAAAGAGAGACTGCATTTCCCCTGGGACAGTGAAAGACTCAACTGAAATAGGAAACTTTAAGGCAATACAGAATGTTACTTAAGGATAAAAATGTGTCTCTTCTTGATCTACAAGGTGATCTATAAATGTTTTCTGAGGAAATGCATCCACACAGCCTTTTTAAATAGGTTAGGCATTCCTCTTCCTCAGGCTCTAACAGACCTATTTGAGAAAGTGTTATGAAAGAAAAATAGACAATCCCAGTGATGAAATTAGAGGAAATTTTTGCAGAAACCACTTATAAAAAAGCACTGTGCAAGTTCTAACCTATCTATACAATATTATCTTAACACCTTTACTGTTTTGTCAAGACAATGATCCAACACATACATTTCTATTAATAAAAGTGATTTCCAACCTGCAATGCAAGTGATCTCCATTTCAAGAAACAAGTCAACACATTTTTCTGAAGACTAGAATTTAAATGAAACACCACAATGTGTAACTGCTAACATCCTGAACGACAACGTGGTGCTCATAAGGACTTATGAATGTCTTGGACTTATGAATAATGAGATTTGAGTCCTGTCTAACAGCAGAAAGCAGTCTGAAAAAGAAACACAGTCTTTAATACTTTCTCAAGTTCTTCTGTTTGCACAAGACATTAACTCTTGTCTTTTCATATATGTAGTTTCCATGTGCAAGTCCAAATATGCCATTCCATTTTCAAGACCTCTTGGACTGTAGTTACAAAGCAATTCTTAAAATTAAAGGCTCTAATTTCATGTTTTGTTTGTTTTTTTAATTTTATGCTGTATACATATTGCTTAAGTAACAATGAAAGTTTTCTGACCATGTCCCAGCTAGACTTCAGCAAGGAGATTTTTGATTCCAAATTAAAAAGCTGATGCAGTTTATGGATGTCAAATAAGAAGACAACTAACAAAATCTCCAAATTATACAGAATGCAGTCTTGCTGCTGATAACTCTAGTATGTCATTCCTCCATTCTCTACCTCTGATTTTAGGTACTCAACTGGTTCTGTTATCAAGTTTCCAGTGAAATACCTGATCATTTAGCTGAAACATAGATAGAAATACATTTATTATTTCAGGTAAATAAATCCCAAAATTTTTTCAGAAAATTGCTCAGTAAATTAACACAAAGTTTTGAAAGGTTTGGTTGTGTTTTATTTTTGGGGAGGAAATGTGCTGGTATCTGTTTTGAGGTGGGTTTTTTTAAATAAGCTTTAGAAGTCATTGAATAGCAGAAAACTGACAGAGAGCAGACTCTATAAGTGAGTTTCAATACAATACTCCAATAAAGGGGAAAAAATCACCTGTTGAGACAAATTCAGATAGACCTTAGGTTTAATGGTTGGATTCTGTTTCTGTAACATAAGAGCTGCTTCTACAGACACACATTACCTGGACATAGAGAAGCAGGGAGCTTTTTTTAGAGGCAATGATCTTTTGGAAAGGGGTTTACTAAAAAGTCAAGTGTTTCATATGTTACCATAACAACAAAATGTAACACTGAAAAGCCCCTTAATGACACATTCTTAACCAAAATCAGTGCATTAAGAATGGCCATCCTGAAGCTCTCAACATGATAATTAAATACCTGCAAGGCAAAAGTACCAATTTTTTCCCTACCTTACTCAGCCTGAAATAGAAATTACATCACTGCCCTTATAGACTATAGGAAAGCCTGACTATACTGGCACAGAATTTGTTTAACAATTGTGGCATAAGAGTCATTTCAGTTGGCAAAGGCTATAGGATCACTCAGTCCCAACTCCATAACCTTAAAGTCTTTGACCAGATTAACTTGGGGGAGTGAGATTCTTTAATGTGAACCTAAATCCAACCTCTTCATCACCCATCTTCTCAAGGTGCCATTGCTCCAGTTAAACACCACTATCAGCAGAGGTCAAGATTAGAAAGAAACCTTTGTCTTTTAGACAGCCCAGGTCAAACCTGACCCAGGTTTTGAACAGAATGACAGCAACACTGCTCAGAAAAACCAGCACAGGGAGAGCCACTACAGAGAGCAAAGCAATAGGTGATACATTGAATCTGCTGCTTAAAGCACGGAGACTGCTGTGTTTTGTGCTAGTTACAGTGGGGGTTTATCAAGAATGAGGCATAACAACAAAGTGAGGGGTCAAAACTGCATGAATCCTCACTGTGGGTAGGTGTGGATATTACAGGCAATGATGCAATCTGCTGGCCAGCTGCAGACAGAAACAGGATTTTTAAAATCCCAAATGATTATTCCAACATTACAGCCACACCAGGGCTGCCTACTGCCTTGTCCATCAGCATCACCACTGTGACACGAATCAGCAAAATGCTCCATTAACTCCTGCAGCTGTGTGAATACCAGACAGGCAATTGCCAAGGAAACACCAGAACATATGCTCACATGCCATTCTTTCTATATCTGAGATAATATGATATAAATGCAACACAAAATTCAGGAGCAGAAACTGGTGGCTTAGGCAGGGCTCTGGGGAGAGAAGGCATAGAGCACTGAGAAATGTGTGCTAAAGAGATGAAAAGGGCTCGAGGCTCAATGGCTCTCAAAGGGCAGAAACAATGGAATTTAACAGAACAGCAGCTCCACAAGTTCAAAATTAATGAATCAACAGAAAAGTGAGCAAACAGTCTGTAGAGCTGACAGCTGAAGTGCTGAGATAGTCATCAAAAGTAGAAGCACTGGCTTAGCAATTTATCATGGAAAATGGAGCACAATCATTCCCTTACAGTATATTTGATAAAAAGCATAAGGCAGACATGTTGCTTGCCCAGATAATCTTACAGTCCAAATAATTTAAAATACTCTCCAACACAATCAGATCCCCATACAGAGATCACTGATGAACTGTGAAATATTTACTTTTGTCATGGAGCTGGTGCCTCAGTACTTCCAAATACCAAATTCCATTGCTTACATAGTATTATAAAGAGTTTTCTGCATAGAGAATTATCTGGTTCACTGGTTTTATTCTATTCCTGGTTGAATGAACAGATTTTTGACCAAAAAAAGGTAGCAATACATTATCCCCATTGACTTTGACAAAAAGCTCCAACAGCCCCATAGCCACAGACATTTCATCACCTACTGGAACTACAAAAAATAAACCAACCTTAAGAAAAGTTGGTTCACAACAAAAGAGAAAGCTGAAGAAAAACAACAACAAGAAAAGATGAGGCCAAAATTAAGCAAATGGAGGTGAAAAAAGCATGAAAAAACATAGTGATGTCTTTTAATCTGAGGAAGGACATGGAAAGGACCATTTTGATTTTCCAGTCTAGTGGCTGCAGTAATATGGCAATTGCATCAGAAATTCACATGGAGTTTTATTAAACTTCCTCTTACCTTACAGTTCTCTCCTGAGGTATTAACAGCCTTTGCAAAAACCAAAATGAGCTGTTTTGTGAAAAACACCTGCTCCAGGAACCAGTCCCATTTCATTATGAACAATTCAGATTAAACACACTTAAGTACTCATTGTACAAATTTTTCCATTACCAAAAGAACACAGAAATTGTTTATAAATACATTTTTATTCTACTTACAATTACGGATATTGTTCCAGTCAATTTTAGAAAAAAATGGATGGCAGCAGAGATCCTCATAACCCAGCCTTTCCTTCTGCCCACAGAGCAGGCTCTGGATCAGGTCAAGAAAGTCACTGCTAACTTTCACATCCTCTGGGAACTTCAGAAATCTCTGCATTAGAAAGAAATGGATTTCTGCTTGGTACGAAAACAGCCTCAGAAGAGGAAGATTAAGTTTCACTATTCTGAGATATGTCAGGTACAAAGGATGAATATTTATAGCACACAAATAAAAGCATGGTGCATTTTACCCAAATAGGCTTTTATAAGCATTTACTGCAGTAAAGATAAGAACACAGGAACAACCATTCCCACCAAGGCAAATGGTATCCCAGGTCACCATCGTATGCTGAACAATGGCCAGTGGCACACACAAATGGAGGAGTTAAACAAGACACTTCCCCAGAAAATTCACACAAACTTCTATAGGTTTGTGGCTTAGGATTTTTTGAATCAAAGATGATGACACCAGTTATAAAAAATAACTTGATATCTGTACCACAGAGACATATAAACAACATAGTGCATATATTCCAAATATTTTATGAACACAACTAAGTAAGAGACATCCATAAACTTTCATGTAAAGCTGAGAGAAACAGCTTTAGTTACAGCCTTTTTACTTGAGAACAGGGAAGGAGTTCTCTCTACCTGGAAGTTCATGATGTTATTGAAAGTTTTGGCTGAAGTGCCCTCAGTGAAGGGAGACCTTCCATAAATCATTTCATAGGCGATGACCCCGAGGGACCACCAGTCACACTCGGGGCCATAGGAGGCTCTGCCATCCCCAGCCAAGCCTGTCAGCATCTCTGGTGCCATGTAGTCAGGTGTGCCCACAGGGAGCCTGGCATTTACCTGGGAGCAAAGAGAAACCAAAGTGAAATCACAGCACTTTCTGTTCAATGGCATCTAGGTCACAAATCAAAGGTTTGGGGGTTTTTTCCTCCCCTCATTTTTTTTTTTTTTAATGAGACAATTTTCAGCCCTCCAAGTGAATATTAAGAAAGTAATTTTAAGCAAAGCTGTTTTGCAAATAAGTACCAGGTTAAGGAAACTGCTGATAAACAAACAAAGCAAGATATTTGGTATAAAGGGTCAAATTATCAGAGCTAATTGTTACTATAAAGTACAAACTGCTAAAGTAGAAAAGCAACATCCCAAAGAGCACAGAAATACTAAACTGATGTTTGTTTTAAACAGCAAATGTACTCTGCTTCAACTCGTATTAACAGAGCCACCATAGCTGAAATTTCAAGAATGGTCACATTCAGACATAAATATTTCCTGCTCTCATTACATTCTCTGTCACCCTTATCTTTCTACCTACTGTTCATGATCAGCAAAGTACTAATATTTGAATTTCTGGACTGCTTAGGAAAGGTAATTCAGGAGCCAATGTTGCAATCATTTTTGTACTGAGTGGCATAAAGAATGAAACAAAACAGCAGGCAGGCTAACACAAAAACCTGTGAGTGACTGAAGAGATACTGTGAAGAAAAAATTTAAAAGGAAAATGGAATGCAGAGAAGCACTGAAAATGTAAGAACAGGGAAAACAGGATATTAAGAATCACATTACAAAGAAAATGTTATGAAAAAATAAAAATTGTAAAACAAGACAGAAATATGGTGCAGAACTTCATGTTCTCACTTAGATACATTTAAATTTTAAAAATTTTCACTGAAAGTTGTATGCAGTTACCAAAACTTACAAGCAACTTATAAAAAACTCTACTGATTTAGATTTGATGCAGTACTTTCTGGTGAGTAAAACCCAGAATATTTAAATGTGAATCATTTTGATCAAGAGCTCCCCAGTCTTCCAAATTATGTCACCTTAGTTAGCACAACAGGCAGAGTTTTCATTCAGGCTATAAATCCATGTCCTCTTTAAACACAGCATTAAGCAGCATAAGAACCTGTAGAAGTATGAATTTGTATCACAGTGCAGCACCATGAGAAAACAGACTTACCTTTACCTTTCTTGTCTACTAATATTTTAATAAGCAAATATGTATTTACTCAGAGCTGCAAAAGATACTTGAGCTCATGCCTGAAAAGCCATTCACAAATGGAAAAAATACAATTGTGAATAGATTCCATAGTGGACAAGAAAGACAAAAAAGAGAAGAGCAAGGTGTAATCAAAGAACAATACCAAGATAGTTTTCCCTTTCCAACTGAACTATCCAAACAAGGCAGAGAAAAAGTTGAAATCCACATTGTTACCGTTTTGTTTCCTGTCATTTTGGCAGCTGACCCAAAGTCCACCAGTTTAATGTGTCCTGTTCTGTCAATAAGAACATTCTCTGGTTTGATATCCCTGTAAGCCAGAAGAAAGCAATCAGAACCTTCCCCTGCTCCACATCCAGGATATCCCTACTCAGCTATACTCAACCACATGCAGAAAGCCTTTCAAGTGGGAATCTTTTTCCAACAGTTGCTCTGTTTCTAAGCAAATATAGAAGTATTACAGTTCCCCTTACTTCATGGAAGATTAATAATTATTGGCAGTAGATGAAAAAAGAAGGTGATTTTGCACCTTGACTACACTGTAACTGAGTTACAGTAAAGTATTTTGTAGTTTTCTTCCTAAACTCCCTCACAGCTTATTCTGCACATCTTCCACATTCAGGCAGTGACCTTGCACGAGAAAGCCACAGCCCATGCTCTAAGTGCAGTCAATACAGAGTCTTGGAACATAAAATACTTCCTAACATTTCCAAAACCCTCAAAATGGAATCATTTTTAAAATACCAATATGATTTGAAAATGCACACAGTAAGTCTCCAAGCCTTGAGAGAAAACTCAGTGATATTTAACTACTCCAACATCCTATACTGCCCGGTTCACCAATCAGCACACAACAATTTTTAACAATTACATTAATTTCCCATAGTATTGGGTGCCAAAAGCAGCACTCCATGGAAAAGATTTTAATTTTTTATAGTGCAACATTAAGGCTTCTTTTTACTGAGCCTCCAGAAAAATATATGTAACAATCCTTTCTTGTTATTGGTCTGAACTTTACATCAAAGTTAATGCCCTGAGCTACAATTATAGTTGGGAGTCTGATTAATTTCCTAATTTTGTCTTCTGCCACAGCATGTGAAGTACTGAAAGAGGACAGAATACAGAAGCATCCAAAGAAACCTTTACGTACCGGTGGACATAACCCATCTGATGGACACTGTGAATGGCCAAAACCACCTCTGCAAGGTAGAACTGCACCATATTCTCATCCAGCTGCTCCTCATATCTGTTTAAGAGTGACAGCAAGTCCCCTCCAGGCTGATACTCCATAACCTACATACAATTTTAAAGGAACAGATATAAAGATATTCCATTCAACTCCTCAGTATGACACTGGGCACACATCAAACAGTGCTATGTAGTGCAGGAAAATTAACAGAAAACGAGCACATTTCAACAATCACACTGTTCTTTAATAAACCAACAATGGTGTTCTATAGAGGAGAAAATCAAAGACTAGGCGTTACCAAGTAGAGATTTTTCTTGTCTTGAAATGCATATTGTAACTGTGGAATCCATGGACTGGTGCTCTGAGCTAATATGCTGCGTTCTTCCTCAAAAAATGACACCTGCCAAAAAAGTGTTCAGTTACATCATGATGAGAGGGAGTGAGAATACATTAGAATCCCCTAGTTTAGAAAAACTTGGCATATATCACAAAAAAATTACACAGAAATTATTAAATGCTGTTTCCTGAGCAAGTGCCAAGCGAGGGTAGTACCATACTTCACTTTCTTGTCAATCTGTGCCCCAGATTTTAGTTGAGCTCCATTTCTGCTAGCCTCAAACAATGCTAAGGGACATCAGGAGCAACCTTACTGCACCAAGTATTGGGAACAACTGCTGCAGATATTGTATAAATTCATGAGGTCTCTCATGGAGTATCTCTGTCCTACTTGTCATCTCATGTCAGCAAAGATTAACTTCTGTTTCTCACCAAACTATGAGAACAACCTCCATTATCCCTTTTTTAAGTTTCCAAGTAACACATTTCTCAAGCTAGCGAGAGGCTCTCCATAAAAATCCAGTCACCACAGTTTGCCTTCACACCCACTCTTGACATTCTACTTTGCTCTTTAAAATAAAAAAAATCCTTAATGAATAGATTGTCTGAAAATTCAAACCATCATCAAGATCAATACTGATTCAGTGTTTTTGTCATCTGTTTTTCCTTCCTTATAATTAGATGGGAAGCTCTTTACAACAAGGGCCATGTTTTGGTACCTGAGGATGGCACCTCACTCAACAGACCCATAGACTGTGACAACGACTTTTAAACACAGCAAAACTACACACAAATTCATTGCTTCACTCAAATGTAGGATGAACTTTCACAAGATATATTTTTAACTCAGTTCTAATAATAGTGACAGAAAGGAAGTGTTCAACAAATTGCAATTTATCCTCCTACTCTCATAACAGAAAATTATACATACGTGCTCCTGCGCCAGCAAGGACTCCTTGCTCATCACCTTCATAGCATAGACATCACCAGTGACTTTCTCTCTCACTACCTTGACATCTGCAAAGTGACCACAGCCAACCACACTCTTTACTTCAAAGTCCTTCACACTGGGTTGCAGTTCCTTTAGTTCAGCGATAGCCTCTGCATCTATAAAAATAAAATACTTATTTTTACATTTGGTAACTGGCATTTTATAAAAAAGAGACAACATCGAAACTAGGGAATAAAATTAAAAAAGCCCCAGCAAATCAAAACCAAAAAAATCCCAACATTTAGCTCCAGATTCTCAAGAAATGTTAAATCTTTCCAGAATATGCTTCTTAAAAATAACAGCATGCATCAGAACTAGAAAAAGACTGTATCAATGCAGAGTTAAGTCTGAAATATGGTACATACAAAAGGATCAGGAAATGCTAAGACAGTTCCCATAGCAACCATAATTCTGTCCCATTCATAACATCAGAGGCTGAGAAGCTCTTTGGTTTCTAATTTCTTTCCAGCCATCCTTCATCAATACAAAGCATATTCTTTAAACATGAGGGTTTTACCCAGCGAGTCCTAGCCCAGGGGCAGGGTTTGCTCCTCTGCCTGAGGGAGGCACCAGTCTATTGTCTAACAACCAACCACAGGCATTTCTAGCAGATATTCAGCTCAAGTTTTCCACTGACTAGTTCCAGCCAGCACTGTGATAATCAGTCACTCACAGGAGATTGTTCTAAAAATTCTACAAACTAGCAGAAAATTACTGTCTGCTAATAATACCTACAAACCATTGGGTGGAACTGTAACAGGGGGCACAACATGTTACTTGAAATCAAATGTCTTTCTGATATATCTTGATGGAAAAATTGATGGAAATTCTTTGCTCTTCCCCAAAAGGAATCTGAGCACATTATCAATAAAATATTTACTCCTTTGGGACGTGTATTTCTGAAGCACAGAAAAACTCTTTACAAGTTACACATGCAAACTTGGGTAACACACAGAATACAAAAGAAAGAGCCAGGGATTACCAAGTTTCTCTCTCAAATCTTTTTTTCTCATAGCCACTATCCTGCTCTCAACTTCTGACATCCTTCTGTGGTGCACACTCAGAGCTTGCTGTAGCCAGTACTCACTTTCCAAGAAAGTATCTCTTCAAATATAATACAGTACAGACTAAGACAGAGGCACATTTGAGTCACAGCACTTCAAAAGCCACTTGCATTTGATCTTGTTGGACCTGAACAAATCCTTACTAAGATTGCCAAGATCCCCTTTGCAGAGTTGAGTCTGCCAACAAAAAATCAGATGCTCAAAGTCCTGGGTTACAATCAAAGCAACTAAAGCTTTACCCTAACATCCAGGTTCTTAAGAACTGTTTTATCAAGTGACACCTGAAAATTAGTCTAAACAAACTTACACTTCTTGACAAAGTTGCCAACATGTTTAATTTTCATTAAAGCGGGGTTTCTGCATTCTTCAAAAAGAACAAATAATGAATCGAGGATGCCTTCCCGGGAGAGAGGAGACATCTGCTGTTGAGTCACAAAGAGTGGCTTCCCCTGGAAAAAAAAAGCAGCAACAGCAGATGGAGTCTCAGACAACAATGAAAAGCCTCAAATCAATAACAGATGTATAGAGCAGATTATATATTATCCATTTTAAAATCACTACTTCAGAAATTAGGCAAATGATACAGAAGTGTGAGGTAAATATATCAACTCATTATGTGTATCTGTAATAGCTCTTACAGGTATTTTTCTTTTAGACAAAGCAGTCCTTTAAAGTTTCAAGCAACTACACTAACAGTTCAAGAAAGCTGTGAATCAAATTTTAACAATCTATATCCTCCTGATGACTCTGATCTGACTGGCCTTTTCCTTGACGTTGCATCATGCAGGTTTTTCATGGTACAAACAATTCAAGAAATCACCATCAACAGTAGCTCTAGAAGGAAAAGCTGTTGGACCTCAGATGATGAAAAAGCAAACCCTTAGGTAAATTCATCTTGGGACAAACCCACAGCTCCTTCACTCATGAAAAAACTGAAGATTACAGGGCACAGAAAGCAATACTCCATCTTCATGTGGAAAAATCCATCAGGCTAAAACATCAACAGATGCACAAAAGACCAGTTACTCTCTCCCAAATTTTGTGCAAACCAGATACACTTAGAACTTCTCCTAGTTATCCCTTTCTTTTACCCCAAAGAATGACACAGGCATGGTTTCAGCATCCAGACAAGCAAAGCTGTATTTTGAGATACTGGGAATGGAGGACAAAACCGAGACCAGCTGCTCCCAGGCCAGATGTTGTTCACCTGAAAGAGCAGATTTAGCCGAGAAACTCGGCTGGTGATGGGCTCCATTGGTCCTGCCTCGACTGGATTTCGGGCTCCACATTTAAACTTCAACATTCTTCTTTACAGGTTATCTCATAGAAAGGACTGTCTGGAAAAGGGAACAGGAACACTCATGAAGCACCTGACCGGCTGACTCTAAGTAAAAAACATGGATGAGGGGGGATGTAATTTAAGCAATATCTACATTTCCTCGGGGACAAAATTTATGAGTTTAAACACGCCTGGAGCACCCCAGCAATTAAAGTAGGGAGAAAAACAGAAGCAATTACGTTGAAGACCTCCGAGACCATCGAGTCCAACTTGCGAGCGAACCCCACCGTGCCAAATGCCCCACGGCACCCAGCGCCTCGGCCAGGCTTTCCTTAAACACCTCCGGGGACGGGGAGCCCAGCGCCTCGCTGGGAGGGCACGGAGCCCCGCAAACTGCGGAGCCCGCAGCGGGCGGACCCGAGTCCCCCTCAGAGCCGCTCTTCCCAAAAACCCCGTTCCCGCGGCCCTCCCTCAGCCTCCGCGGGTCCCTCAGAGCTGCCCCGTCCCAAGCCCCGTCCCTGTAGTCCCGAGTCCCCCTCAGAGCCGTCCGGTCTCAAGCCCGGTTCCCGTGGTCCCGAGTCCCCCTCAGAGCCTCCCGGTGCCCAGCCCCGTTGCCCTCAGTCACCGAGTTCCACTCAGAGCCCTCGGGTCCCTCAAAACCGCCCGGTCCCCAGCCCCATTCCCGCAGCCCCGGGTCCCTCTCAGGTCCCGCCGCGCCCCGCTTTTACCGCCGCCAGCGTTTGAACGGCGCGGTGGGCGTGTGCTCCTGACGTCACTTCCGGTAGCGCGGTGTGGGCCAATCACAGGCCGGCGGGGACGGAAGCCCTGCCCGGGTGTGGCGGCGGCCCCGTGAGGGCGGGAGCGGCCGCGGGCTCTGAGGGGAGCCTGAGGGGAGCCCGAGGGGAGCCCGAGGGGAGCCCGGTGCCGCGGGGCTTCCCCGGCTCCGGAGGGAGCTCAGGAGGGCCCTCGGACACTGCTGGTGCTGCTCTGCCCTCACGGGTTTGCTCGCGCTTGTCGTGTATTTCACGTCTGTCTGTTTGTTTGTTTTCCTTTGCCAAATCTTAAAAGGGAAAAATGACTCATTCCCAGTAGTTCTGAGTGGAGCTGGCTCAACCCTACCCTAGACGTCATAGTTGGCAGCAGCTGCTGCCAGGTAGGGCAGCCAGAGGGGAAGTGGAAAGGTTTTCAGAAGCTTTAAATTTCCTTCTGTAAAATGCTTGCCTGACCTTTATGGCCCTTTTTGTATGGCCGTTTAATTCAGATACAGGGTGATTAACTTTCAAGTGAGGCGCTGGCGAAGGGCTTGCAGCTCGGCTGCCGCTCTGTCAGTGCCGCATCCATCAGAACGGTCAGAGGGATGCGGGATGACCTCGGGTGAGGATGGAGCCGATGGATCCGCTGGATCCGTGCGGAGATGTCCACGGAGGACACCGCCAGGGAGCACTGATGTGACCTGCAGACATCACAAAAACACAGCCCCTCGTGTCTGGGCAAAATTTAATCTGGTAACAGAAACCTCGGTGGCGCGGTCCTTGAAAATAATCATGTCACTGTGAGTGACGTAAATAAGATAATTTTCTCTCTAACATTCATTTTAATGATGCTAATACTGGTTTGGCATCTAGCTGATCAGGTAATGCACTGATGGATTTCTTACATTTGACTTTATACAAATCATTTTACAGATTTGTGCTTCCTTTCATCTCCCCCAGTCCACCCACTGGAACACTGACATATTTGTGGTGTATTTCTTGTCTTAAACTTCCATAGCTGGGTTCATTTCAAGTTACAAAGGCTGAAAGGGTTTTTAAAATCTAATTTATTGTCCACCACCTGCACTGCCAGTTTGTTTTTGGACTCCACTCAGGACAGTGTCATTGGCTGTGTCTCATCCACATCCACATTGCCCAGGAGAGCTCAGCTCTTGAGCAGAAATGCAGTAAAGAGCTTCCTGTGCATGAACTGGGCAATTGCCATGGTAGTGCATTTTAGTAAAATACCATATCCTGCCCAGATATTGGAGCCCTACCGTGTCCAAAGGTGCTCTACCCTACATATTGAACAAGTCTCACTGTCTGCCATCCAAACAGAGAGAACTTCAGGCTCCTCTGTCTTTCCCTTTCTCCAGCCTGTCTACTCTGTTTTAACTGCCAGAATTACTGTTAAATATCCACACTGTTTCTAATTCCACTGAGGATTTGACCAAATCTGCACATCAATTTGGATTTAGAAAATGAGGGAAGCAGAAGACATCAGGATCTCCTGAGCAGCTCAGTTCTGTTTTGTGTTCAAATCACAAGGTGTGGCTGATTCTCCTTCTCTCTTCTCTGCAGGCTGGTGTGGAGCAGCTGATCCACACCCTGGGATAGGAGATGGGTCATTAGGGATCTCATGTACATTAATGCTCTCCTTTTCCTTCAGAACATGAACACTGGCTCTGGGTGTCCCACACAATATCCCAAATTTAACCAGTGCTTGCCTGGACCACAGAGCCTCTCTCAGCTGCCCAACAGGTTCAGCAATAGCATCAGTTTACTGATTTGCAGGTTTAGAATTTAATTTTTCCAAATAAAGATTTTTTTTTGAATGTTTGCAAGAAAAAAAGGTGGGTCTTAAAAGCCTTTGGGACACATACAGTTTTCCTCATCATTTAGCTGAAGAGTCAAGTTAGATTAGTTCCCTTTAAGAAGGCTTTTAAATACATATTTTGCTAGAAGCAGTCATGGGATCATATACTGTTTGTTTTTTTTCTTGCTCTGTTACAGACTTATATAAACAGGAGTGTATACCAGCATAATGAAATAGTAGCATAAAAATGCAGTTGCACCAGAACTGTTACCAAATGGTAAGAAAACAACTGATGTGGCAGATGAGAGAAGAGAGAGAAAAGCTGTGCAGTTCAGTGCTAACACCTCAGTACCCATTTCTGATGTCTCTGGTGAAAAAAGAAATACATACCTGTTCAGAAGAACACATATTTTCTTTTTCTTTAAATTGATGATCTGAAGTCTTTAGAGTGAAAGTGATGATTCCTTCCTACTTTTGATATTTTTGTCAAGGGAAATCATAGTGCTCCAGTCCTTTGTAACAGCCAAATTGTGCATCACTCCTAGAACTTGACAGCTGCTCCTGGATACAACCTCACTTAACTGGAAAGAGCAGCTGCAGACCTGTAACTGTACAAAGCAAGGGCTAATTCCTGCTATTAAATTAATAGGTTGTTCAAAAGTGTAACAGAATAAATAGCTCTGTGATTTTCCCTAAGCAGGTCCCAATATGGTGCTCAACATGTTTTGACATCTCACCATGCATGGAATTGGTTACCATCTGTTTGATGACATTATTTTGTTATAAGAGTAGGGGTTTCCCTTTATTTCCTTGGCCCAAATTCTCCTCCCTCATGCTGTTGCATTGTGCTCCAAGGTGACTGTGTTCCCAGGATTGCTTGTCACAGTAACACCCTTCAGGCTTGCCTGAGGTCTAGGGTACAGGTAAATGTAGAAGTAAACGACCAGGCAGGCAGGTACACCAGCTTTTTGCCAAGAGATCCTCATCCTAACTAACCTCACCATATTTTAATGGGCAGAGAGCTGCCAAGTCCCCCCCAACACCATCTGGCTGTGAACTTCTGTATTTACAGCAGCATTACTTGGAAATATCTTCATCTGTGGAGCACTGAGATACTTGTGGCTGTGCCCAAGGTGCTAATGAATTTATACATGCTTAGAAAGCACTAAACAGGGCTTGTGCTATCACAATGCTAAGAGCTAAGTATGACCAAAAACCTGGGGTTTTGTCCTACCTTGCAAGTCTTTCCAGCTTTGTTCTTTCCAAATTTTAATGATGCTCATGCAGGTGGGTCAGCAGGCAAAGCTTCCAGGGGATGTGGACCCCAGAAATAAATCATGCTCTTCAGCAAGGCCTTTACCACAGCTAATCTATGTGTCAATTTATAATCTATAACTCTATAAGAAAACAAAAAAATGAATTCTCCTTTATCAGCTCCATCCCTTCCTCTAACTCACCAATATTTAAAAGAGCTTGTCATAAACCAAGCTCTTTCTTCAGCCCTGACCCTGATCACACCTGCCTTACCAATTCCTATTTCAAAATAAAGGGTTTAACTTTCCTGACTCCAGTACTGTCATAAACCCTTGCTAAGTGTAGCTCTCACCTCTGATTAATGGGACCTAAGTAATCCTCAGATTCTTGACCCATTTTGTTCCACTTTCTTTTCCCAAACTGTCACAAAGTATCCAAACTCACATAATAGTCATGCACACTACAGGGGATAGGAATATTTGCACAACATAGATTTGGGAAGAAGAATTATGGAAGAGGGAAGTAAATTCCTTATCAAAGGTATGAAACCAAAGAGAAATAATCACCAGGAAAACAATTACATTGTCTTTCCTCCTGCAGTATTTTTAATTTCCTCCTGAGAATTTTTGGAAAAAGACCACTCTGCTGTCATCCTCCTGGGATAAACAAAAAGGAAATGAAACTTTAAAGGACCTGAAAGGCTGTTTGGTGTTCCTTCTGTAAACTTTCACTAGAAGGTAGGCACAGAGATAATGTTCTTCAAGGTTATTGTGACTAAAATATTGTTTGTCTGTATTAGCAATATGCTAATAATTGTATTATACAAGTGCTAATGTTCACTGGTTTGGTTTTTTTTATGTGCTGCTTCTATTTTCTTTATATTTACAGAAGTAAAATCCATTAAAACAGTTTTTAAAACACAGGGCCTTCCTATTAGATACATAGTTGTCATCTATCTTTTGATTTATTCTTAAAAATGCAAACAGACATATGTGCTGATGCTCCTCAGACCAAATCCCAGTTCTGAGGGTTCCTCATTCCAGCACACACTGCTCAGTTCTGACCACACTCTCCTCACACACAGCCGTATGTTGAATTTCCCTGGAAGCCAAAACATAATCATGATAAATTTCTGGTGTGAAGCAAAATGAAATAGTAACAGAATTGGGTCACTAAGAATCTTTCTTTATGTGCAGACTGAGCATTAAACCACATGAAAGTGAAGTCATTTTTTTAATCCTAATTGTCTTCTACTTTTTTTTTTATATATATATTTAGCCTGTAACAAATCCCTCATTACTTTCCAAAGAAATAATTTATTAACTTGTAGATGCAGTGAAAAGCAAATTATATTTTATATATCTCAGCTTCAGGCTTCCTTTGTGCTATCACAGGAACACCCCTCCTTCCACAAAAATTATTTTATAGAAAGCAATTTATTAAACCTCACGACCTGTCAAGACACATGAATATTGATGTGTTCACATTAACATCTCCTGGAGCTGCTGAAAACTACATTTGTCATGACTTAATGGGAATTACATGTAGCACAGCAACAGGTGACAGGAGCTTAATTAAAGCAAAACTGATAAAGTATCTGAGCCATTATAAAAACTGTTTTGTTTTAAATGTCCTAAAGAACCTCTTGCATGTTTTCATTGATGGGGAAGGGAAGTCACCTCTGGTTTACAAGATAAAACCTAGAACAGGGCAGGTGCTGCTTATCAGATGGCAGCTGCAGCTAACATAACACAATTACTCTGGAATTTAGATTGAATAATCATGTAAGAAATGGCCATATCCAGTTATACTTTACTTAGATTCCAAAAGAAAAAAAAGAAAAGCAATACTTTTGTGGTGAAGAGAGACAGAATTCTTTTGAGAGCACAATTAAAACTTATTATTAAAATTTAATCATGTGTTGGTCCTAGGGTGAAGGAGTTCTAGATGTTCATAGCAGGACTCTTCTTTGCCTTAAATCAACAAATGCA
This sequence comes from Thryothorus ludovicianus, assembly GCA_013397245.1. Taxonomy (NCBI): domain Eukaryota; kingdom Metazoa; phylum Chordata; class Aves; order Passeriformes; family Certhiidae; genus Thryothorus; species Thryothorus ludovicianus. Next base: position 1,021,457 of record VZTB01017790.1, on the reverse strand, counting down.
CAGAAGAGACATCCTTTCCTCAACTACAGCAACAATTTGCTTGTTTGTGGGATTGGACATCAATGCCCAGGTATTTTGTTACAAAAACAAATCCCATCAGACTGAAGTATCAAAATTAAGTATGAAAAAAGAGTAAACAAAATATGTCTGTTAAAATGATGCCAGCTTTTTAAAAGAAAACACACCCAGTCTTTACTAACTCTGATTATTTAAGATACAGAGGTAGACTTGGATTCTTTGTGTAATTAAACTTGAGAGAAACTCTTTTTCCTTTGAAGATTTATTCCAAAAATTCCAGTAACCAATAATCTGTGCTCTGCAGCCCTATAGCAGGATGGGCAGTGTGAATAGGGTAAAAAATAACAATGGGAGCACTTTGTGCAGAGTATAAATAAAAGCAGCAGATGAGGCAATGACAGTTTTAATGTCAAAGGACTCTTCCAGGTAAGACTTAAAGAAATGGGTTTGATTGCCTGCCTGTTTTTTAATCTGCAATCACGATTTTGGTACCTTATGGATTTTAGATGTTCTTGCTCTGAGTGGGTGTGTTCGTTCCTGTCCCCAAGAACTCAGCAATGACAACCTACATGTTACTTTATTTAATTCTTCTAGAATTAGTTCTATACTGTTTGCTTGGAGGCCAAGAGATATTTTACAGTGACTATTGTGGGATTCTCATTTTTAAACAGCTTTTCCATGTTAAGAATTGTGATGAATAAGTGATTAAGAAATAACACTGACAAACAGTGAAGTAATTTAAGGTTTGTAAAGGAAGTGAATGGCAATTTCTGGCTGCTTTGAAGGTCACTGCATGGTCAAATTGCTTTTTTTGGAGTGCTCTTCACCATTTCTCATGGTGATTGGCCTAGTTCACATTGTTTTCTCACACTTTTAAATTTCCTTTACTATCTGGAAAGAAAAGGCTTCAAACTCAGTATATTCTTCCTCAAAAAAAAAAAAAATTGGGAAGGTGGGAAGTTGTTGCAATGGTGCAATGCTCATGGTCTGCCAAGGAATTGCATTTTGCCATTTTTAGCCAAAGGCTGGATACAAAAATACAAATCTTGAAAGAGGAATGGAAACTCCATGTGAAAGAGTTTCTGTGGAATAAACATTTCCTGAATAAAAACAGGCTTTTCCCCCTTGTGTTTTTAAAGTACTGCAGGTTGACTTTTGTTTTGAAAATAACTTTTTAATAAAAAGTGAGTTTATGCTACTATTTCAAATTCCTCTATGATTGAATTAATTACCTAAGTTCTAAGGTAGAATGTTTTCTTCTTTCTGCTGCTCTCACCACTTAGCTCTCCAGTTTTCCTCAGAGCAATGGATCTTGTGTATTGCTTCTCTGAAATTTGAAATGGATCAGATGCAGCATTAATGAATTGTGCCAGTGGATGGGAACAATTAATAGCAATTAGTCCCTTGGAAAGGAGGGAGGAGGTGCAGACTTAGTGTACCCCACATCTTAAACCTTTTAAACATGAAGCAGAAAGTAGTCAGCTTTTCATATCAAAAAGCTGTCAAAAAAAAGCCCAATAGCCAACCTCATAATGACAAAAAACAATAACTTAAAAATATTATCTTAAGTAATTGTTATTTGATAACAACCAGCTACCACTTAAAATCCTCCAGAAGACAGCATTTAAATCAGTGGAGGAGTCTGCATTCTGCATCAACCTATTTCTCCATGAACAGATACTACAAAATAAGGGTTATTTAGGATACAAGATGTCAGAAAAAAAGAGATTTACACACAGGCTTTGTAGTTTGTTGCACCTCTGTCCTCTCTATGTTCCCCTGGCTGTCATTCTGATGCCTTTCAGTATCCCAGCCTCAAAAGATGATAAATCATCTAGCTCCTGTGAATAAGAACTGCTACTTCTCTCTTGAAGATGGTTCTTGAAATCCTACTTGTTTTCTGGAATTCAGCTCCAAACTGAGCCAGAGGCACAGCCAGGCAGTGCTGGCAGTGGTGTCCAACAGCTGTGTAGAGTCTGCAAAAGCCTTCTCCCCTTATATGTAGCCTCTTGGGGCAAAAAAATGTTATTCCACATTCAGAAATACCCAATAAACAGGCTGATGCAAGGTATTTATAAACAAGGAAGGTGCACAACCAAGGCTGTGTCCCCCTGTCATTGCCTGCCCAGCTGTGGTGGGAAAGGACACATCCCCCACTGCATCATTCAGCAGCACCAACCCATCAGAAAATGGCAACTTCTAAACAGCATTTTTCTTTTCATGCCTACCAAGTGGTTTGTAAAGGGCCGTTTCTGCCCAAGCTGCATATAAATCGTGGGTTGGTGGTGGATTGCTGCTCTCTGGCTTCCTCTGCACAGTGCTCTGTGCCAAAAGCAGGGCTAGGCAGGACCTCAGTCGTAAAGAAGAACATGATCAATAAGCCTTGGGCAGCTTGTGACGCTCAGTGACAGATTTTCACTGCCTCTATGGCTGTATTTTAATTTAGACAAAAATAGTTAACAGCTCAGTTGCAAGGGAAAAGAAGTCATCTGCTTCTTATCTAATGTGTAATTCAAAAATTCCTATAATTGATCTTCATTGACAGTTTTTGCAAGCTCACTCACCCACACTGCACATATTGTGCTTCCTGACATAATTCCCGACATAGACGGTGATATTTCAACAGAGGAAGCTTGTTAAATCAGGTCAAACAAAATAAAGAATTAGAATGTGCTGCAAGTCCTTGCAGCTGTCTGTATTTTCACCCTTCCCCCTTATCCCCACCAAAAAAAATACAAAACAAACAAAACCCACAAAACAACAACAACAAAACGCACACAAAACAATACAAAACCAACTTCCAAATGCTGTATTTTTATAATGGGCTAAAAATACAAAATTCAGCTTTGTTAAATGTTGATAGGCTTCTGAATTAAAATACATTATTTTCTCCCAAGATGCTGGACTGTTACTGTTGATCAGACATAACTGCCAGTCTTTTATTGCTTCCACATGGTTTAATTTTCCCTGGAAGTGTCATATATATTCTAATGATCTGCTGAATTAAAAGAATTCTAAATCGGTTCCCAATTGATGAGATGGTGTTTCTGAGAAAGGACAATAAAGGGCATTTTTTCTCACAGACAAACACAAAAATTCAGGAGGTGATAATTAGTCCTCAGGTGTCTGAAAGAGTGATACATAATTTCAGAGCAACACAAACAATAGATGCATTTTCCATTTACAATGACTGTAAATAAAGAAGAACATAATGTTTCTGTTTTATAAACACAATCACTGGTCTAGGCAGCATTCTCCAGCTACTCAAACTACTGTTATTCTTCAAAAACTGAGATAAAGGAAGGGTTCAACAGACTAACAACTAATAGATACAATTAATGGTAGCAGAAAGCCAGACGAGTTCAATAGAAGCGTGTTAGAATAATAGATACAAAAGGCTGGCACAAGGGAGCCCCATTTTAATTTCTAAAAATACAACTGCACTTTTAAAACAAAACATTTGAAGTGCAGAGATAGGCACTTTTCCACAGAGGTAGATTCCTTTATTCTGTATTCTTTTTCCAACTCTAGGTGCTAATTCTGTAGCAGTTGAGAGATGATTCCCATAAATCACTTCCCTGACCCACAGGCCTTTCCCCCATTGGCTGAGGATGGCTCTTAGGCTGTGCTGCTGAATGATTTTCCAATTTCTGGTGGCTATAGCACTGCAGGTTATTTATGCTACACCTTATTGAGCTGGTAAGTCATCAGGAGAGAAAGAGAAGCAACCAAGGGTGACGCATGTGCAGAAATGCTAAAAATCACAGTAAGCTCTTGCCTTTGATGCCCACAGCAAATTCCCAGCAGGTTTCTGCACTGGACAGGGATGTTGGTGTGCTTTGAAAAGTGACACAATATTTCCTGAGCTCTGCAGACATATCATGTTATGTGCAAGCATCTCCTTTTGCCCACTGAGTAAGTTCTGAAACACTCAACAAACAAAAACACTTGAAGGGCAAACCCATAAATATTTCAGCTAGTTGTATATAGGTTACTCCTTTGGAGTTAAATAAGTGGAGTAAAACTGACACAGTGTGTATTTTATACTGAATAGCACAAAACTGACCCAGGGAGTAGCAAGGATTATGAGCCAGACTGTGGATTGGGAAGCCATACAGGTGAGGCTATTCAATAATGGAATGTTTGGAAGGTAGTTGCTGCCTTTGTTTTTTGCCTTCACTGAAATTTCTTTATTTAAGTGTAAATTTGGGGAAGCAAAACTCATCTGACTATATGATGGCTTTATATGAAAACAGTGAGGGAAAATAAAAATTAATTAAATTCTTCATATAAGGCTACATCTGACACTGACCTAAAAGAGGATAAAATAGACAAAAGCATGTTTATTTAAACTAAGATATACCTCTAATAGCAAAGTGTTACTGAAAGAAACCAGATACCCAAATAAGTAGCAAGCTAACCCATAGCACTGAAATAATGTACAAAATATGATTTTTGATGACTTTTCCCTTCCTGCTCAACAGGGCTGTTTTCATGTTATTCTAGGCAGACAAAGGTGTGAAACTTCACAATATAACCTGATCTCCAAGGGAGAGGAGAATCACAGATCAAAGGACATTCAGCCAAACCCATAGCCTGAATTGCTGTGGGATTTTATTAGTCTCTACATACAGGATGAAAGGCCATTGAGTAACAAAAATATGCACCCAATCTTTCTATCTTTCTACTACAGCATGTCAACATATTCATTGATCCCAGTGAAGAGTATCTGGCTCCCTTTTTGTCACATCACTGCCTTTATTGGAGAAGTTGGCTGTGAACTCACACTGAGGCTGCACTAAATGTTCATAAATGTCATTCCCAATGTGACTGAGCTCACCCGGCCCCTGGAGGCATGGAATGCTGTACAGCAAAATGCAAAAATGGGAAACAAGAATAGAAGGCACTTTATTAAGGTAATGTTCACATCTAAATTTCACCTCCAAATAGATAATGTGTGGGTGAATATTAGATTTAAGCAGTTAGCTTAATGCTGAATACTTTAGTGACAAATATGGTCTATGCACTTCCTAAAATGTCTAGAAGTAAAGCAATAATATGGGAAAGGCAGGATAGAAAGAGAAAGGAAACTTTTAATCTTAAGGTTTATTTTTAGGTGATCTATTGAATGAAGGTTTGGCTTTTCCTTAGAACACCCACACCCATGCAGCAGAGCAAAGATTCTGATGAATGTGATGCCCAGAGTATCACTGCTTTCTCCGGGGTTGTTTTTTTCATATAATGTAGTCAGTTAATTAGATCTACTCTGATCAATCACTGAATTGGCTCTTCAAAAGGCATTATGATATGATGAGAGTGCCTCGCAGCAGTTAAACACTTGAATTTTTCTGTCCTAACACATTAACAACTGATGTCAACCAGGTCGTCCCAGTAGGAATAAAGAAATACTTTTTAAATTACAAGAACAATTTATCTCACAATTTAAAAATCTAAAAAAATTACTGTAAAATGGACCAAAAAAATTACAAAGATATGGATTCATTCTCTCCGTTGATCCTTTCTAGTATTTAAGACCAATCTCTTTCATGTTTTACATCTTCCTTATGTTTTGATCTCAAGCCCTCTGGTGCTTCAACTTTCTCACTTGCTCTTGTTCTATTCAGCTATTTTATACCATCACTGTTATATATCTGTGACTTTAGCTGTGTTACAGCAGCTCCTTCCTTGATCCTCAGGAGTGTGACTCAAAAACCAAAGCAGTGAAGTCATTGCAAAGAGATATTGACAGGAACTCTTTTGTTTTCCTTTTGTGACTTGGCTCTTGAAGAGAAACTGTGATCTAAGGGTTAAGACTGTAGGTCCCAACTTGATCATGAGATTTGGATGCCTTGGCATTGGAGACTGCTGGCAAGTTTCTGCCTTGGCTTCTCCTCATCCCTCTGTGAAAGGGGAACAGGGATTACGGGACAATGTCACTCCAAGAGTTGCCTCATTATAGTTTCTGTGAAGAGCTTTGGTCTCCTTGGAAAGCAGCTGGTACAGGGAGGGGTGGTGTGTAGTTTTGGGAAAGGTCTGGTTTTGCATCCTCTCCACAAGCAGATGCCATTTGCCACATCCAGGATCTTTGCACACAGCTGTACAGAGGAGTTGTTGTGCTTGCAGTAAAACAGGAAAATTAAGAAGCTTTCTATGATCTGCTTTTGTTTGTGATTCAAGTCCCCAAATGAGGCAAAAAATATACATTGGTTTTCTGAGCAGTGCAAGTGATGGAAAATAATTTACTTTTTAATCCTACCGAAATACTTTTGCCAGATGAAAACTGTTCTGCTGTTGCCTTTCCAACAGGATAGTGCAGTCTGCAGGTAATTAAACAACAGAAAGCAATACCCATAATTCAACAGTATGTCTTAGCTGTTATTTGGCAATTCTTTTTCTCTTGAAAACTCCTATGCATAATATGAGCTTAAAATGGAAATCACTCATGGCAAATTTCATTTCATTGTGAATTGTTCTCACACACCAATATATAACTGCATTTGTAAGAAACCCAAATCTTTTTTGCCAGCTGAAGCTGTCCTGCACTCTTACAAAGTCTGCTATTTTGAATTTGAATACCTGCTACGTGGGCAGCAGACCCCAGGGAGATGATACACCAGTCTGGCAACTTGCCATTCTGTGAAATGGAAGGAAGGGTGCTGACAAAACTGGAGGGGGTTTGGAAACCAGCAACTAGGATGACAAGACACAGGATTTTCATTTTCCAGGAGAAATTAAGTCTTGGCTATTTTTATAGCAAGGTTGATTACTGCCTCCCAAATTAAACCCCACTACTCAGGGAAACATATCATCTGGAAACTGGTTCCCTAGTGCTTGCAGGTCTCCCCGTGGCCAGGCTGACACAGCATAGACAGATTTCCAAGTGCCTCCAGAGCCAAGAGTTTATAGCTCCTGACAGTGCAGAGCACTCCTGGGGCCCAGGGAGACAGTGTGCCCCCTGTCCTGTGAGCTGAACATGTAAAAGATGACAATGTTCCTTTTAGTAACTCAGCTGTTAAAAAGAACCAGAAGAAATCACAGTTTGAAAGTGTGAAAAGGGAGAAAGATGCTGGGGAATAGCACTGACTACCTCAAGCTAATGCAGGGTTCCTCATCCATGTAGAATGAGCTTTAGCTCTCCAGGAGCAACTTAATTACTTCTGTTCAATGGTTTTCCACCCACATGTTTATCATTGTGCTCTTGGAAAGTGCTGAGGAAACAGCTCAGGGCATGAAAGGGGATTACTCCCATAGGTAATGGGTGCTGCAAAAGCTCCTCTGAAATATTCTGTGCTGCACACACCCAGGGTGCCTCCCCCTGGGCAGGATTGTCTGGCTCCTAATGGTGTGACAACTGAGCAGATCCTGCAGGGACATGAAGGTGCTGGTACTTGCACCAAGGAGTTAACTATTCCAAGGATTAGTAATTACACAAATAAGTATATAGCTATATAAAATAAAAAAAACCTGTTATCCTCTACTTTTTACTTTAAAATTTCTCATTCCCAAGAAGTGAATCAGGCCTCTTTTCAGATAATTTATAGAATACCAGTTTCCATAACAACATAATTGCTCAATGAAGCAAAAATACCTGGCAGAGTTGCCATTATCATGAAATAATTGACCACAACGGTGAGTGAAAGAGGCTGCATTAAATCCCACATTGCTTTGTGTCAACATGGTCAATTACAATCAATAATGCCAGATCAAAGACCAGCATTCCTAAAACAAGTCATTACAAATCTCAGCATACCCCTAAGAAGCAGAGGAAGATCATTGTGAACAAATATTTTCCCCTACAACAAAGCACAAAGTCATCTCCAATCATTTAATGGTGGCAGAACTCCATGGCCCACACCTTGACAGATAATTTCAGGATCTAAGGGTTTGCTGTAAAGAAATACAAGCAAGAACAGCTCACTCAGTTTGTGCCTTCATATGAGCAAAGACACAAGCTGCTTTTAAATTCTTAATAGGAGTGTTTGTTCCACAAAGGCTTGGCAAACATTGTCATGTGGTAAGATTCAAGAGGGAGAACTCACACCCACTGCTGGAAAAACCTAGTTCATTAAAAAAAAACAGCACCAGTCTAGATGTAGATGAACCTCTCCCCATGGAACCATTACATCTTTACTCCTCCTGTGGGCTGCAGAAGCAACCAGCCCATGGCTGGGTTAGTGTGGGAGCACTCAGACCCAAAACCTCTCACGTGAGCGTGCAGTACCACCCTGCACTTCCCCAGGCCAGCTCTTCTCTGCACCCTGTTGTGCTCACTGTGTGCCTGAGACATTTTTTGTTTCTCTGCAGCTTCTCCAGCAGCTCTGAGGAGCTCCAGCAGTCTGTCACGTGCTGCCAAAGGCACACTGCAATCCCAGCAGCTGGCACAAGGGTGTGTGAGCATGGGAGCCCCCTTGGCATAAGTGTTTGAAGATCATCCTGCTAAGAAGGAGCCAGCTTGGATCCTGAGTCTCACTGGAACATGGTAAGCCAAGAAGGAGCCTCAGGTGTGAGGCAGCATGTGTCAGATCAGGGCCAGGAATGAACCAAAGTCAAATTGTTACTGGGGTACCCCAGACAGATCAAGCCGGCCTGAAATATTGGCCATGCAACTCCTCCAGGTCCAGAGTAGTTCTGCCTGTTCCCAGCACTGTCAGCTTTGTTTTGGAGACTGTTACAGAATGCTTCCATACTTCACAACTCACAGAAACTAAAACCTGTTATACAAAGTAGTTACATCTTTAACTCCTATGTGCCATACAACAAGTCAAACTGTTCCCCTGTTCCTTTCCCTTTGCACCCCTTGTTCCTTACACACAGGCGTGGTGAGCACAGCATGGGTTTGGCTCTGTCCTTGGGCACTCCTGAGTCATCCAGGCCATGCTTTACCCCCTTAGCAGTCAAGGGATGTTTCCCCTCACTTCAATGCCATGAGTCACCATGGTGGATGAGTGGTCTTTCTGCTCTACCTGACGTGATATTGATAACTCTGGGAAAAAAACAAACTTGTCAGAAACTCTGTGGAGATCTTGAGCCTTGAGAAAAAACCAGGATGATCTTTTATTTTACTATATCTTGCTTGGCTAACACTCATAACAGCTTTCTTTCCCTTCTGTTTACAATAAATCTCTGTTTTTTTCACCCTTACCAAGCTCTGCAAAGCTTCCCATCCTGTATTTCCTCTACTCACCATCAGGGAAAAGCTGGTCACACACATACTGAATAGCTTTGGACATTACAGAAGCAAAGAGAAAGAAAGGTCACATATGAGTCTTATCTCTGGCTTTGCAGTTCTGGCCAGTTTTGCAAGCAAGACACAGGTGTCCTTTAATTATTCATTAGGGTAACTGCAAACTCTCCAAGGCTGCCTGCACCTCTTGCAGCAGAGGAGGCTGTGGCTGTAATGCCTTGGCATAGAGGTACACAAACAACCAGAAAAAGTAAAGTATTCGTCAGAAATAAAGTGCAGGAAAACAGAGAGAAGAATAAAGCAATTAATCATTCAGAAAGGGAGGAGTGGGGCAGGGAGGGAGAGAGGGAGAGAATGGCAAAAGAAACCTGATAGCTTGTGCTGCCTCCCCTGGAAGTCTGTCAGCCCACTGGCAGGAAGATTAAGGATGTTGATGGGAATTCCTTTCTCACCACAGTCGGCTTTAAAAGCACAGGACTATAACCTACTTTTACAGGTCTAGCTGTGGCTTTCCCACAACACATCTTTTTCTCCCTTACTCTAAACAAAAAATGATGATCCCTTGCAGTGCCTGTTATCTGAGTGCTGCCCTCACAGCTGAGGTGAAGGTATTGATTGAAGCACTTGGACATTTATTGGATTTGCGGCTTTTCTGATGTGTGAAAAATGCTTTGTCCTGCTCAAGTCATACAGTCCTACACGCTCCAGCATTTGTTGGTGTAACCACCAAAGGTCCAGACCCTCTGCCACACTTCCTTTGTGAAGAGACCAACCAGTGAAATCCCTGCAAGGCAGAATACAGATTTCAAAGCATCAGATTTAACAATATACTTGACACTGGGCTTGAAGAGCCTGCACAGCTTAGAGTTCACCTCTCCTTGACCCTCTGGAAAGGACAATACCCATTGCTGTATCCACAGCTTAAGGAGGATTGCCTGTTTCAGTTTCTTGCTCTTTTAGGAACTTGTTTAGCAGAGGGAATTTGCACTGGCAGGTTGCAAGGATAGCTCCTTGAGTCAAATTCTTCCAGCCTCCCCATGGCTAATTTACTGGATTCAGTACTTGTGGGATAGGGAAAAGCAAGAAGGGAAAAAAATTACTTAGGGGCAAGGTCAGTGCCATCCTTTTGCCTCATAAGAATAGAACCTTTTGCTTTCTAGTTTATACAGACTTGCAAGATTTTGATCTGAGCAAGGAAAGAATAATCTACTCTCTTACGAAGACTCATATACCTATTTATTTTCACCCTTGTTTGATAATATCACAAAGAAGGCCTTCATATATCCTGGGCAAGGTGACATTTCTGTGTTCTGTGATGACATCACTGGCATCAGTCACTTGCTCCTGGTTCTCTGTGTGCTTGAGTCAGTCTGGCCTTTTTGCATTTTCAGAAAGGGCCATCCCTGGAGTGATTTCCAGGCTGAAAGATCATTTGTTCTGTACACACAGGAACCTCTGTGTTGCAAAAGTGTCAGTACTTGAAATGCCTGATCTAAATCTCCACCAGAACTACTCACTATTGCAGTACCTGAGCAGTGAAGCCTCATATCAGGCTTCAATAGTGCAATTAAAACAAAACAACCTCATGTTTGACTTGTTTCCAATAACTAGTGCTTCTACTTTCTGGGCTGGGGGTCTCCAAAGGACATGACCAAGCTGAAGCAGGGTAAGAAATGGGAATTAGGTGTCCACTAACAGGCAGCAAATGTCCCAGCTCTCAGCTAAAATACATTTTAGGATCCTAATAGATAATGCCACCATTTCACTGTAAAGAAACTAAATTGTTATATTCTTAACAGCTTTTCATAGGTATTTGATTGGGATGACACATACAAAATAAAATATTAATAAACTAGCATACAAAGGAGTTTTAGAACCAGTAACATACCATATTTCTGAAAAGCCAAACCAATAATTAATAAGTCACAGGACAATGGATTTTTAATTTTTTTTTTTTAAGTGGAAGTCAATAATATATTGGGCTATAAACAAAGCTTTAATCCAGGGTTACTCCAGATAACACAGTTACGTTTTGCAGTCAATAGTCCCCAAAAGCACATTAAGCTTGTGTAGATGTCTCACTAAGATGGTGGCATATTTACAATGCATTTCACTGATTTATATGTGCTTTTTCCTCTCCATCCAAGCAATAGCTTTTCTTCATCCCTATCCTAACAGCTGCAGCAATGGGTCTGTTTTGGGCTTTGTTTGGGAGATTAAAACCATCTCAGTGTAATCTCTTTTTGTTTTATACACTGAAGGAAGCATTAGAGATGAAAATTAATGCCACAATGGATTTCATTAATCACATCAGGAGGCTTGGTTTGCTGTAGTAGGCACTTCCAGCAGAAGGTGCTCACAATCAGTTTAAATATTAAACGCCCTCCTGTGTTTAAATAGTGATGATCAAATCTGTACAATCACAGCTCCTCTTGGGACAGGGGTTCTTTTAAAAGGGCCAATATTGTCCAAACCATCTCACCTTATGGTCAATCCCTCTTTCCAGCAATGTAAGCATCTGTGGAACTGCAAAGACAAAAGGACTGGAAAAGTCAGTGCCTGGGGGAATGGCTGTGAGATAAAGGAGGTGTAACCTCTGGGTCACCAGTGCTAAAGAAATCATATAACAGTCAAAGGAGCCAACAGTCACCGTGGTGGGACAGGTGCTGGCAGCATGAGGCACCACTCTCTGCCTGGTCCTCGGAGAGTAGGTGCTCACACTACAGAAAGCAGCACTGCTGTTAACTGATGCTGCCAGGAAAAAGGCCAAGGATCAACAGGTCCCCCAAGCTGGGCTGCTGGGGTGTATCCTCATGAAAGGCCAAGTCCCAGTGGCAGATGGACAGAGGGAATTTTGCATTCCCACAATTCATGTTCTAACTGTTACAAATAATCAGCAGCTCTCCAGGGCCCTGGGTCTGATGCGAGGCAGGAGCCAGGTCTGCTTGAAGACTGCATCAGTCACCAACTGTCACAGCCAAAAACATCCTTGGGGCTGTTGCATACAGATGAACATGGTCTAAGTGAAGGAAAGGAAAGCAAGCCCCAAGAAAGCAGCATACAAAGAAAAAAAAACTGTAAAACTCATAATTCCTTTCTGCAGAATCTAGGAATCAAAAGCACAAGTTTCCTTTAAAATGTTTTTTGTGCAATCACTATTAAAGCCTTGCTTGAAATTAAAATATAATCACAAGTTGAGGGAATGGGGTCTTAGCAAATGTGACAATATACAGGTTAATGCTGCTGTATTCTGCCTCAGCCTCGCTCCTTACTGGGATCAAAGGAGAGAGAAAATCAACAAAACCAAAACTGAAACCCCAACGAGTCCTGCCCCTAATAGAGGGAAGAGTGCTGGGAGCTGAACTGACTACAACTCCCAACGTTCACTGAGGGTACCTTTAGGACAAATGTTACCCGAGAACATGCCAAACTATCTGAAATTGAAAGCAAGCCCCGGTGGCTGTTGGAAGCTGTAGTCAGCTCTCCGGGGTGAACTACTGAGAACAAAGATCCCGAGAGCTGCTCTGGCAACCAAAAGAGCCCCTCTGGAGCTTTGGGGGAGCGGGCGGCGAGCGGGGAGAACGCGCTGTGCCCCTCGGGGGTGCCAAGTTCCCTCTTTGGCCTTTCCCGATGTTTTGGGGGGATTTTTGGCCTGAGTCTGCAGCAGAAGGGGCGAGACCTGCCCGCGGCAGCCGGGGCCAGCAGGACTCGGTTTCCCCCGCGCCACCCGGCGCCGGTGGCGGTGGCCATGCG
>VZTB01017790.1:974240-1008095 GCA_013397245.1 Thryothorus ludovicianus | reverse complement strand
GAGGCAAAGCCGCCGTTCTCCCCCGCTCCCCCCGGCCCAGAGCCGGCGTGTGGTGCCGGGGCCGGGCTGCAGCACCGCGCTCCGGAGGCTCCTGGGGGGCTGTTCTGCCCCAGGACCACCTGGGAGAGATGTGCGCGGCTCATCTCGTCACAGAAATACCTCGGAAGTTTAATTTGCACAGCAGGTACTGAGCTACAGAGCATATGTGACCCTTATGCTTAAGCTGTTGCAGCTAAGGCTTTAGGCATGGCAGGAGATAAGCCCTAATGATACATCGCTCTTAGCTATTTGCGCTGAAAAATGCCTACAGGTATCTGGAGAAAGCTGTTTGCCCGGAACTCGAGGGATTGAGCTATTTATTGATTTTTAAAGATAAAATAGAGCTATTGCAAAGAAAAAGACTTGTGTGGGCAGGTTTTTCTTGAACAACTCTCTTGCACGATTGTGAGAGAAGCCACTATTATTCACTGTTCCTCAGAGGTATTCTTGAAATTGTATTTTTTCCAATAAGTAATACTACTTAGAAGGCTGAGAAAAGCCTCTCTCACCTTTCTGGAGAGAATTTGAACAGTGCTGGATTAACATTTCAAGTCACAGCCCTAGACCAGTCCTTTCTGCACAGTCCTGCATATTCCTGTATTCCTTCCTCATAGACTTAACATTTCTCAAGTTCAAGAGGATTTGTGAAATTACTGTATGCCCTTTGTTCTCCTGACAAAAATTCCTCTCTTTTATTAAACTTGTCATTTTACCCCAGCTGATCCCTTGCTCTTTGCAGGGGAATCTCTCTGCTTTTGCTATTCTAATAGAAAAATAGTGAAGGTGACATTTGCTCAAATTGTTGCTTAGTGGCTCTGTTTATCAGATTAGATTTCCCAGAGTACTAAAATTTGCCAGAGTGAATGTTTCCAGGCTGATCTTCAGGCAAGAACAGACATATGTGGGGTTGTGCTGACATGGTTTTCCTTAGGAGTTGGAGTAGAACCTTTCCTATCATGAAAGGAAAACACACAAGTTTAGGTACCCGCCGAGCTGCCTCTTAGGGAGTTCAGGAGCCTCAAATACCACTCACTGTTTGCAAAATGTAGAGGTGCAAAGGAGAGGAGAGAAATTATGACATTATAGTACTTTAAATAACATCCCACAAATGTTTACCTCTGCTCTCACAGGCCCATTCAGAAGATAAATGAAGAGACTGTAAACACAACCAACTGTTTATGTATTTTCGTCCCATTACTATCACCCTAACTTCCCAGTGGAATAACAGATTGCTATTTTCCAGGCTACCCCTTTGAGATGAGTTATCTGCTTAAGGGTCATTTTTTTTCCACTGGGTTTGGCAAATTTAACCCGGTGCTGCTTTACACAAAAAATGAAATTTCAGCATTAATCTTCTAAAACACAAGCTTGATAATCCCAGCCTCTGCAGATTAAATCTTGGCCTCCTCCTGTTGCCACTGAAGTGAATAAAATTTCACAATAAGCTTTTCGATTTCAGAGGAGCAGAGAGGAAGGACCCACAGCTGTTCCCTCCTTCCCTATGCTGAGAACTTTCTGATGGTGACAAGAAGCAAAGTCTCAGATGAGATCCTTGGTGACAACCTGGTATAATGATATTTAAGAAGCACTTAGAAGGAGATGTTTTCTCCCAGTTCACAGTTCAGAATTGGTTACAAGAGCTCAGTGAAGCCTCTCCATTTCACAAAAGCCAAGGTACTGGTCTGCTCATTGGGTGCTTTGTCTCAAGATTAATTATGTTCGAGTTTTGTGGGTTCATTGCTGAGGTACAGCATTCCTGCCACACACCTACTCTGGCAAACCTTTCATTTCACAGCCTGAATTGAAATTCATTTCTAATCATGAAATTGAAGTTCTGTAATAAATTGATATGTGATCCTAGACAGTTTTATCCCCTGTAAGGGATTAAAACAGTTAATACTGCTGTTCCTCTGACACAGAGGAGCCTGCTGTGTCCAAGCGTTTTACAGTGTGAACCCTCTTTATCAGCTGGGAAGCTCCCCCTTGCTTTCATCTCTTCAGATGAGGACCAGCCCAGCTCAGTTAAGTTGAAGAGAAGCTGTTTTCAGAAGAAAACATCTTCAAGAAAGCAGTTCTGTGTAAAAATCAATGAGCAGCTGGTGAATGGAGAGACACTCAAGGAACAAGAAACTCCCTTACTGAGGACAGCAGTTTGCCCTATCAGCACTATGTGCAGAAATCTCCTCTCCAGACCTGCAGCCCTGCAGGTGCTGGGTGAGGGCAGGCCAGGAGAGACGGCTGCTGGCAGAAGCAGGAGGGACCAGTCAACACATCTCATCTGGGTTATCCTCCTCTTTGCAACAGCCTCTCCATGTCCCACTGCTCTGTTCTGGTTTCTCTGTCACAGCAGAATAAACTTGATATTCTTCACCTCCTTCTAATGCCAGCCTTTGTGATGGCCATTTATTGGGGCTGTCTGTAGTGGAGATTTTCTTTTGCAGTGAAGGACTAAAGTGCTTTTTAAATGATTGACAAGGCTTATCAGTGGCTTCTAAATCACATTTGGGTGTCTGGGGCACTTCAGCTGCAGTGCTGCTTCTCAGCAGGCTGAAGTTCCACTTTCCATTTAGAGAAGGCCCTGGATCTTTCTAAACGTTGCCTAGCAGTGAAAGAGGCAGAGCTATAAAAGACAGAATTTTCAGTGTGCCACTGAAAGTGAAATTGTGGCTGCTTCAGCCACACTTGGACTACAAACAAGATTTCTTTGCAATGGTTGTCATGGGCCAGGTGCTAGGATCTCATGCCTACCTATTGCATTAAAGTATTTTTATTACTGCTTAGCTCTCATTTGCATGCTCACCCTTTTAGTATCTGAAACATGAGAAAATCCCCTACTATGGGCCACTGTTTTTAAAATCAACTTTCCCTCATATTTAAGGGTTTTTCCTGAAAGTCTGGAATTTGCAGAAAGATTTGGAAGGGCACAAGCAACATGCTGCTGCACTGAGCTGAAAGGAGCATAGGAAAGAATTTGGGGATCAGATGAAGAAAGAGAAAACATGGCATCTGTGTGGCAGAGGGAAAAAAAGGTGGAAGATTAGCAATACACAGACCAGAGGGCTGGAGAGGTACTGGAGGGTTTTGACATTCAGACCTCAGGAAGGTGACAGGGACCCTGCCAGGGAGGCTGTGTGTCATCAGCAATAGGCACCCAGGGGAAACAGCCCCCTCACAGCCTGTGTTTCTAACAAGCAATAAAAAGCCACTTCACTTAAATGCAGTGCAATTTTCTTTTCCGCCTAGCAGGTTTATTTTTCCCTCCTATCAGAAGTGCCATGGGAATTGTTCACCAGGGAACAATTCACCTGGGAGAAATAGGCAAGTGCTACCAGTGTTTGGCCCAGTGGGTTTCTGTTCTTTTCTAAGACATGTTCCTTAAAGACTGTGGAAGCTGGTAGAGAGTAGCAGGAGATTATTCTGGGGATCAGAGGACAACCAACAAGGAGAGGACTCCCATTTTTCAGGTTTCCCTGCTAATCCTGGGATATGCCCATGTCCCCAATCTGTGACTGTTCTGAAAGTAAATGTGTGTCTTCAGTCACCAGGGGAAATTCAAGCTCATAGTTTTGGAGCAGGGATTCTTCCAAATGGGCACAACATAAATCTGCTTTGACCTGATTTGCAGCTCGGTTTCACTCAAGCCCTCATTTAACTGAGCCTGTAAAACACGCAAAAGTTTCACCAGGTTTGTGTTGTCCCTCATTTTCCAGCCAATCCAAAGCAGAGCAGAGTCTCCAGAACTGAGAGTGGTTTTCAAGAAACCTGAACCCAGAACATGAACATACATAATGTCTATAGCAACCAGTTCATTGCATCCATTGCCATTCCAGAGCAGACTGCATCAAACAATGGAGTTACTGTGCACTATCAAACTCTCAGACAACTAATTAGGTCAGGAATAGAAGGAGCAAATGGATAGATGATTCAACTGTTGTTCATGAGACCCATATGACAACAGGGATGCCTCATCTACATTCCTCACCAACAGTAAGGGTACACAGTTTGTGTATTTCGACTATAAAGGCAATTTTAAAAGAATTATGCCACTGACCATTGAAATATTGCTTTGCAGTTAAGCTGGACTCTGCTAAATCAATTGCTCTGTCTGACCTATATATTCTGCCTATTGACATGCAGCCTACTTTACTCTTTTGGCAGTTATTTCAGTAAAAATCCAATGTGCTGAGCTCCAGTGGCCAAGGACAGGCCAATTGTTGGAAATGGAAAATGGCTTTAGTGCCAGTGACCTGCCCTGCTGTGGAACTGCCATCTCCATGGCATTGTTACCCTCTAGCACCATCCTCCTTCCTGCACAAGGTTTTAGCCTAACACAGATGAGGGAAAGGAGACGTTCACCTTTTATCCCTCCCTTCCTAACCTCTTCTCCCCCATCATTTAGCACCTGGAGCAGGAGAAGCACGAGCTGCGGCGGCGATTTGAGAACAAGGAGGGAGAGTGGGAAGGAAGAGTGTCTGAGCTGGAGAGCGACGTGAAGCAGCTGCAGGACGAGCTGGAGAAGCAGCAGGTGCACCTGCGCGAGGCCGACCGCGAGAAGACGCGCGCCGTGCAGGAACTCTCCGAGCAGAACCAAAGACTCCTGGACCAGCTCAGCAGGGTGAGTCACAGCTGGGCACAGGACAGGGTCACAGCTCTGCTGTCATCCCCGTCTGGGACAAAGGAGTGGGAAAGCTCCCATTTCCAGGAAACAAACAGTTCTGCCTCTGGTCATGTTACATAGGTGCCCTGATCAGACATGCTGCCTTTAAACTGATTTTACACCTCCAAGGAGTGGTGCATTTCTTTGGCAAAACAGTTGTATTTCTGGGTTGAGCGGTCATTTACTGCATAGTTGTCTCTCTCAACTGTTTCTGTATCTAGAACTGATTTAGAAAATCTGTTTCTAATTTACTAATAGGCTGAACAAATGTAGCATGCAAGAAGAAGGCTAATCTGCAACAGTGGGGTGAAAGGCTTTTTGCAGGCCTCTCTTCTTTGAGATACATTGGCTGTAATGTTGTAGAATTGAACATACCATGTCTTTCTCAGATGGTGTGTCACTACAGATAACTTTACCATGGCTAGATGTGTGAGAACCTACTGAAATTCCTTGGAATGCCATGTTTCATCAAAGAGCTTAACTTGCTTCTGAATGAAAGAGGATTTCTTGTGAGGCTGCTACAAATCAGCCTAATTGACTGAACACTTGCAGCATGAGTTTCTTTCTGACAGCAAAAGATTTAACAGTTTCTGCCTCCTTCCCCCAGAAGTTAACCTGTCTTATGGAATTAAGAACCTTGATTTTTTTTCCTCCCCACTGGACAGTTAGTACAAACCATAATTTTAATGCTTGAAAACACAGTTACTCCAGCAGACGAAAGCATTTGTTTGTTATCAGTTGCTTATTCCCAAAATAGCATAGAACAAAAACACACACACAGATTCATGCTGAAGAGGCCCATCTCATGCTGTAAGAGCATCTCTCAGGCTAGATTCTGTCAAAGCTGAGTCTCTGGGGCTGACATGGGGATTTTGCCTGTGGGAGGGTGGACACCTCAAGCACAAGACTAGGACCAGAAGACCTGAAAGAGGGCCAGATGTACAGGTGTTCACTCAAGCTATGTATGCAGTTATCCTGTGCCTGTGGAGGTCAGAAAATCAGGTCTTGATTTATGACAATGTACTGACACTTGAGGAGATCATTCCTCATTCCACTATAGATTTTCTTGTCAAGGATTGAAAAAGTCACTTATTCCAATTTAACTGGCTTTAAAAAGAAAACAAAAGAAAATCAAAAAACCCCCCCAAAACCCAACCAAAAAAGATACCTCATCTTCCTTACCTCAGGAATGTTGCTAGGTTTATCCATGTTTTTAAAGTAATGTGTCCTAAGTGAGCTACAGATCTTTAACCTTTTCTCTGGACAGAGCATATTCCACATACACCATGGATGGGAGTTCCCACCCAAGATTGCACGAGCCCTGTGTTGTGTAAGGTTTCTTATCCAGGGCTAAGAACTTGGCTCCCATCAGATCTGGTGACTCTCAATAATTTTTTGTGTACGTATGATTTCTGTCACTGGCTGGGGAATGTAAGATTTGATATGGTCCCAGCATAAGCATAAACTGGAAGAACAGACTAGAAGGTAGGAGAGGCAAACCAGACAGCTTTGGGTTTTTAAAACCAGAAAGTTTTGGGCTCTTAAACCACATGGAGTTATCCTCACGTGATACTTGTGCTACAGGAACCTCTCACAGCCAGATGCTCAGACAGCCACTCCACAAAGCCTTGTCAGAGGAACCACCAAGTTAAATCTACCAACATGTGGTGTCCAAGCATGAGTTTTGTTCCCTTAATTCCCTATTTGTGCCAGAAATGGTTTTCATTGACCAACTTCGGAACTGCCACATTAAAAAATGCTGAGTATTGGTGCTGCCCTTCCCATTCCAGCCCATCCCTGCTCCCAGCTTGGAGGACATTTTTTCTTCAATGCAGATAAGCTCTGAGAGAGACAGAGCTGATGTTTGCCGAGGCACGATTCAGTGCTCATTGAGTTTGTCACCTGGCCAAAACTTGCCAGTAACTCAAATACAGCAGTGGGTATAGCAAGGGTGCAAACAGTCTTCCCACAGTCAGGAAAACCTGGACAAATTGAAAGAGAGTGGGGAACAATCTGTTGTTATTTTCAGGGCTTTAGCTGAGGCTTTTAAAAATCTCAGCCTTATATTAGCACTTGATTCCTGGCTGCTTAATATTCCATATTTGCTGCTCCATAGTGTATTTGCAGTCGGGTCTCTTATTCTGAAGAGGTTGCACATGTAATCCCTGAGGCAGTGGCATTGCCTAAAACCTGCACCCATGTACTTCTGGCTCCTGTTACCACTTAGGCTTCCAATTAATAAAAAGACAAATAAGAGCTGTGTGGACGTGCTTTCCCACAGCCATACTACCATAGGCTGGAGTCTTGCCTGGGATCAAGAACTGAGCACCAGGAGAGGAAAAATCCTACAAAGAAGTTACAACTTCTGTTTTCCTAAACTTTAAGGTGTTGCTGGCATCCTCCTTGTGTTCCTGTTTCTGTATTTGTGTCACTGTGGGTTGTTTGGGAGCAGAGGGTTATGAGAAGTCTGGGACAAGGTGATGAAAGCCTTATTGAGAGCCTCAAGTCTGCCCCATCCAACACATATATCCTGCTTCACTCACAGGACACAAAGACAGGCTTCTCTCTGGTAGAATCATTCTACACTAGTAGGTACTGGCTCCTTAAATTTGAATTTCTACAGTTTTTAGCAATTAACACCTCGTGGCCCCATTTAACAACATTCAATCATCTCTCTCCTGGAGAAGGTATCCCCTTGGCACCAGGCTCTGTGTGTTGAATGACAGTCAGCCTCAAGAGCTGCCAGCCCACATGGTCCTGTGCTTGTTTCTTTTGGATTCCCTGGGCTTCAGACTCTTTTACCTCAAATCAGGGCAGCAGCCACCCTCTCCTTCATCCTGCCCCTCCTCCTTCCTGCTGCTGCCATACTTTCACCGACTAATTAGTCTTTAGAACATTTTTTTTAACCCTGCCTTCCCCAGAGATGGAAAGCCAACACATACTCACTTTGTCTAAACCTGGCACAAATGCCAACCAGGCAAGCACACACACCCACACAAGGACAGCAAGGGGACCTGGAAAACTCTGTCTTGCAATTAATGCCTGGGACTGAAAAAATCCATTGTCAGTTCTAGAAAAGACTGATAAGGAAAACTCAAGGATAGGAATTTTAAATCTATTCAGTATCTAAAAATTAGCCTCTTGCCTCTGTCACCAAGAGGCTAAAATAAGGTCCTTAACATGGTTTGAGGTCTTCCAATGAGGTGGTGATATAGGAGAACTTTAAATATCTAATAATAGTAAGTAGGCTATAAGGAACTTTGCCTCCTCTTGAAGTACAGCCTTTGGTTCTCTGCTTTTAGCAGAACAAAGATACTGCCTGAGGTTAGAACAGCATTAAGCCATGGGGAAAATTTGGTTGGCTGGGCTGGGAGCACATAGTGAAAGACGTGCTTGAAATGCCAAAGAGCAAGTTTAAGACCGCCACGGTATTTTTTAATTTGCTACATGACGATTAAAATCCCTTCTGCATATTGCTTTGATTTCCCTCCCCCTGCCTCAGCACAGCAAAGGGTGCAGGAGCTCTCAGCAGTGTGTCCACACCAAGCTAAATGCCAAGTTTACCAAGGAGAACTGTAGAGCTCCTCATGAGCAGTGTGGGCCCGGGTACAAACCACTCACCAGAACTGCTCAGAGCTGGAGTAGAGGAGGCAAAGAACAGTTCTGCTGAGAAAGTCCAGGCTTGGGAATTATTACATGTTCTGTTTGCAGCTCCTTCAGTCTCTCCCATCTGTTTCAGTTCCCCACTGGGATAAAAAAAGAAAAAGGAAAAAGCACAAAAACCACAATCCTGTGCTTTCTATCTTTTATGGGGGTGTGTGTATAGGGAAAGGTCTTCTCTTACATGTGCCCACAGCAGGTAACACAGCAAGAGTCCTGTCCCCACCTCTGGGTTTCTAGGAGTTACTAATGCAAATAATAACGAGCAGTCATCTTCCTATAATGAGGCAACATATTACTACTTTGTCAGGAAGTGAATGAAAAAAGCCTTCCACGCTGTTTCTGAGTGCCTTCACCAGATGGCTTTCCCACACATTTCCTGCTCCCCAGCTCTGGCTCCTGGAGCTGTTTGCTGCGTGTAGCTTGGGCGAGGCTCATCCTTCCCTCTTCAGCTGGGCTTCTTTTATGGTACATGGAGCACAGGGGAGCGATTTCACAATGTCAGGCTCAGGTAGTTTTTGCAATGCAAATCTGTTTCCCGGGGCAGTGGAAGTGTCATCTTGCACTGCTGAAACAGCTCCTTGTGTTTAGAGAGGAGCGCTGGGCTGCTGTGGCATCCCTCAGAGGGGCCCTCAATCACCAACTCCTTAGATTCACTCAGCATCTAGAGCCAACATGCTGCTATAAAGAATGAGGTGTTTCAGTCAATCCCTTGCTACAGCAAGAACAGGAGCAGCCAGCCCACAATTCTCCAAAGGAGGTATTATTTACTAACCACAAAACCCTCCTTTCAGTAATATTTCAGTTGAAGTTTCTCACTTCGTGCTCTAACAAACAGCATGTTAGAGAACTGGCAGGCACTGCCTGGCTTTGCTTTGAAAGAAACAGGTTTTTATTTAAGAACAAGCTGACCTTACTGTATTCTCCTTTCCAAATTACTTGTATTTTAAATACATCCTTTTATGGTCAAGTACACGCAAGAGAAGCAGGTCTGTTGTCAGTTATTTATACAAAGAGATTTTTCTGAATGGTTAGTTGCTGGGTCTGTCAGCATAGGAACAAAATTGGTTTTAAGAAATTCAGACTATTCACTGAAAAACAAATTTATTGGAAGAAGTGTGCTGGGTAAGATGCACTGCTTTTGCCATGCTAGAGATTTGTAGCAATTACACTGTGAATTATGTGTTTAATTCCTTATTTTATCTTACAGGTGCTTAATGCAAGCCTCCTTATGTTTCTTGTTTATTAAGTTGTCTCTAATAGCCCAGTGGGGTCTGTTGGGAGCTCCATCCTTAGCACAGAGCAAGTCAGGCTGAATTTAAGTCCTGCTTCAGGGGGTTTATTTTTAACCAGACTAAGATCCTGAGTGACCCTGGGCTAAGGAAGAGTTGCTTTGACTATCCCCATATTTCAAGGTACAGATTAGCCACTACACTGAATTCTTTTTCATAAAAACTCTCCAGTTTTTGCTCTTCAAAGTGTTTATTGGACCTATTCAGTGAGTAGCTTATTATAAGGAACTCCACACTGAACTCCTGAAGTACCCAGTCCTGCATAGCAACTCTTCACCTGCATCACCACTGAGCAGTGTAAATTCAGTAGAAGGGGAGATTGCAGGAGAAAAGGCAGCAGTGCTTCCTGTTGAAGGGGAAATACCTGCTTGTCATGGCAGCTTTGGTGGGGCTGCTCCTTCCATGGGGGAAGGCAGACAGCCCTTGAGCACTGTTCTGTGCTTGGCCTAAGGCTCACTCGTGTCACACATGCTGAGGTGACACCAGCACCAGACAGAGCCAAACACTGATTCCAGCAAACCTCCCAGTAACCTCATTCCCCAGCTCCCCACCCCTCTGGATCATCAGCAGATCCTCACGCCACATAGCCAGATCCCTGATCACCCAGGGAATACTAATGAGAAAGGCTCCTTCTCTCCAGTTGCTTCTCCTCTAGCAGAGAGCACTTGTTAATAATTCAGCTTCATGCCACATCAGGCCTGGAGTGCTGAGGCTTTCCATGCTAAAGCTGTAAATACAGGACGTGACTGCAGCTGCGTGTCCTTGCCTGCAGAGCCCTTCAATGAAATGATTCAGTGCCCTAGAAGGTAATGGACAAACACCTTGAGGTCACTGCTGAGTGGCACTTACCCACCATCCCTCTGGGAGAACAAGGAGAAAGGCTCAACCCTCTGCTGAGAGTCAGTCCAAGCCTGCAGCACCCATCAACCTCATTTTAGGACACACAGAGCTTTGGGACCCAACAGGAACAGGGCATCCAGATATCAAGGAATAAATACAGGAAGTGCCAAAGAAGTAATTTCAGCAAACATGAGGGGGAGCACCTCTGCAGAATTTGTCCAAGGATTTTGCTCACACTCATTTAATGAAGGATTTTTATCCTTGAGTCCTTTGGTTTTAGTTCTGATGAGCGCTTAGGGAATGGGCAGAAAGAGAATGGGTAGTGGTAGGACAAGGGGGAATGGGGACAAATTAAAAGAAGGGAAATTTAGGTTAAGTATTAGAAAGAAATTCTCTCCTGTGAGAGTGCTGAGACACTAGAGCAGGTTGCCCAGGGAGGTCGTGGCTGTCCCAACCCTGGCAATGTTCAAAACCAGGTTGGATGGGGCTTGGAACAGCCTGGTCTAATGGGAGGATTCCCTGCCTGTGGCAGGGGGACTTGGGAGTGGATCATCTGTAAGGTCCATTCCAATCCCTTAATGTTTCATGCTTCTGTGAAAGCTGTGCATGGAATAAAACAGGGACTAATGAATAGTAAAGTCCTCCCCAGGAAAAGGATTGAACTACCATTAAGGTTAGGAAAAAAAAAAAATGTTACTGTTAAGGCAATGGAACTACACAAATCGCTGCTCCTGGGCAAAAGGATGGCATCCCTGTGTCCCAGGGGCTGGGTGGGACCCTCATCCTCTTCTGAGGCAGCAGAGCATCCCCTCCATCCCCGGGGACCCCTCGCTGGTTGCTGGATGACAGCACGGCATGTCCCAGCTGGTGATGTTGCTGTGGCAACCGGGTGTGATTTCTCTGCTTGTAATGCCACGACAGTCAGGGACACGCAGGGAGACGCACTTGTGACGTGCGAGGCGGGCGGGCGGTGGCCGCGGCCCGTCTGCCACCCCCGTGGGCTCGGCTCGCTTCCAGGACGTGTTCCCGCGTCGCCTCTGCATCCCCCGCGGGCCCCTCCCCGCCTTTCCTCTCCTGCTCACGGTGATTTCCCCCCCAAAATCGCGCTGGAGCTGTAGCAGCCCAAGGCAGCCTGTTGTCTGTGCCATCCACAATGAGCTCCCGAGCCTGCTGGGGGACAGGTAAATATTTTATATCCTGGGTGAAAAAGAGCCCCTTGTGAGCAGATCAGTGAGCCCGCACAGGGTGACCCTGCCAGGGCTTGGCACAGAGCATCTCCCGGGAGCCCAGCTCGGGAATGGCACCAGAGAAATGATTGTCTGCCCGAGCCACTGAGCCTCCAGGCTGTGCACGGCTCATCTCCCACCCTCAGAGGATCACAGTGCCTGGATGCAGCAGCAGAGGCTGCCCAGGAGACATCACAGAGCCACTCCTCCTGTCCCACCACCACCTCCTTTCCCTGGGCAGCACATCTGCAGCAGTGAGTGCCCAGAGCACTCTCTTGGACAAATACACGTAGGTGTAAAGCTGTACACTGTTCTTCCCTGCACTTCAGCTAAGCCCAGCTCATAGCCCAGCTTTCTCCTCCAGTAAGTGGTCCTAGAAGAGATTTCAGAAGTTCATGCAAGGATTCTGTCTTGAGACAGCAGCAGCACCATGAATCTGTGAACATGTGAAAGCCAGAATCCAACATAAAACTGAAACTGACTTTGTCCTGGAGTAAGAAGATAAAATTCTGAATGAGTCTTTTCCTCCCCTCTTGCACTGCACTAAAAATTTTGAGTGGCTATTCTGTTTACGTCCAGGTTGTTTATTGGAATTGTTTTATTATGCAGTAGCTCAGAGGTAGGAACACATGGGCAGAAGAAATTTTTTCAAAACATTTCTGCTTATTCACACTTGCTGTAAACACTTCCTCCAGGAGATTCTAGAAAGTAGGGCACAGAAGGTGTTTGTATCCAGCCACTGCATTACTAGCTAGAACCAGAGACAAACAGGATTGAACTCTTTGCAAATAGCTACATAAGAAAAAAAGAGTTAAAAGCATTTGATCTTTAAAGACCCATTCTGGGTTATAAAGTTTGCACACCTTATAATGAAAGTCTTCAAATTCCTTCTTTTTTCAAGCAGGCTTGCTTTTTTCTAAACGCAATTTAGTAGACAATAGCTCAAGAGGGAAGTTTCTTCTACCCTGGGGGAGTTTTGCCAGCTCTATTTGGTGCTCTGATTTCCCATGAAATCAGAGGCCTCTTGCAAAACTGCCTAGAGCTTAACCAACATTTTGTTTAGAATGGCATTTAGCAGAAGCCAATTTATTTTGAGCAGAGATACAGGATCAGCAAGACACTCTGGTTGATTTCTGGTGGCCACAATGCAGTACAGAGCTGGCTCGTGCTTGGCAGCACCACTGCAAGGATGGGAAATGCCACCTCAGATAGGGACACAGTATCCAGAGGCAAGGGTACAACTGGAAACAACTGACAGACAGGGACATAAGTCCCTGCATGCCTTTACTGGAGTAAAAGGCTGCTCATAAGCAGCACGAGAGAGCATTTAATGTGGAAGAGATACAGCCTCACAATCTCAATAGTTATCCTTCTGCTAAGGCTCAGTTCTGTAGGTGCCAAGACCTGCAAGAGATTTCCATCATGGATGGGATCCTTGTCAGTGTTTAAGGGGGGACTGCTGAGGTCAGAAGTGCTGGGAACAATTCCATTAACTGTTCTCACCCTCTCCTAACTGTACTTCCCTGGAAGGTTCTAATGTTGAGGCATGGAAAGAACATTTTTAAAAGGAAGGACTGCTTGGATAGTTTCAGCAGGGTTATGACTCTACCAAGATTAGCACAGTAGTGCTGATGTGTCATAGATGTAAAGCTTTCACACAACAGTTACAAGATCTGCAGATGTTTGGATAACTAAAAGCATCCAGCTCATTGGATTTGCCCTGTAAATGGAATCCTTCAGTTCCTTTGCACTTCAGTGCACCAAGATAACAAAATTTAACCTCGTGATTGCTTTGTTCTCTACATCCTTTAAAGTCTGTTCCTCAATCCACTTCCAGACTTGGCACAGTTTTGTAGTGACAGGGGTGCTCTTAGAAAGCTGTTCCATTTGGCAACTATTTAGCCTGAGCTGTTCCTGGTTACTTGTTGAACAAAGCACCATTGTACTTGGCTGTCTACAAGCTCAGATCCAGAAAAATGGAAGTCTTCCACAATTCAGGTGTAGACCAGCAGATTTGTCACTCACTCCAGGACCATTAGACAGGTCCAAACCTTAAGACTTGCTGGAGGGAAGGGTCTGTATTTATAGAAGAGATCCATAGTTCCAATTGCTTTTGCAGGTGAAGTGTTGAAGACAAAAACACTCACAAATTTCAAGTGAAGGGCACCTTCTGGAGAAGTACTTAAAGAGTTCTCCATTGTTTCTTTACTCGGTTAGCAGGTGATTGGCATAGATTTTATTGGAACACCAGGAAACTGAGGCATTGGCAGTCTAGGCAGTAATTTTCAGTGTAAATCAATAAACAAGACCCTAGTGAATGGAAAATCTCCACTCGGGGAGTACACAACAGTTTGAGTTTTCTCTTGATTTTACAGAATGGGAATGAACTGGGGTGGGGCTTTTTGTTTGTTTTTAAGGTGTGGAATAGGAATTTAGTGCTCTATGTCCCACACTGGCAGCATGACAGGATAATGCCAGTGCTCAGACATTACTCCTTGACCAAGTACAAGCTTTATTCTCCATGTACCTTACATAAACGGCAATATTGCAGGATAAGAATTACACTGATATTAAAATAATAACCAGCTGTAAGTTTGGCTGAGTAGAGGAGACAGCCCAGAGACTCTACAAGGTCAAAGGAAACTTTTGGGAAGTGGCTAAGTAGACACCAGTCAGGGAAGGCTGGCCAATTTTTGCACTGATTTGAGAAGAACTAGACAACGTTAAGTCTGAAAGAGACATTCTGAGGTTTCCCTTTTTATGCAGGCAAGAGTTTGACTAACATCAGGTCGTGTCTTCTTAATATTTATGAATACTAAAGAATGAGACAGAGAAGCCTGAAGGAATACTCACAAGGAATGAGTGGTCTCAAAGGCTTTGGAAATGACTTGCATTTTAACTCTACATGGACATAAAGTAATGAAAGGATTTGCCACAAACAAGTGTAAACAGGACATTATTCAAAATGCTTGAATAGACTCAGATATTGTGGGAGTCATACTTCTCAACAGATTTATGTTTAGAAGCCCAATGAGAAAGCCTGGAATGACCACACTTGTTCAAAAGAGATCTTTGATAGAATGTAACAGTGTGATGTCTAAATAACTTCTATTGATCAGCTATGAAGTTGCACAGGGATTTGCCAACTCAAATTATTCCTGTAGGTTTGCCTCTATTCCAGAGAGATTTATTTCCCTAGGCTTTACTGGATGTTGTACTTCATTTTGTGCACAAATTCTCCCTAAATGTTGTGCTGCTTAGCCTTTATTTCCCTCTCCACCTTAGCACAAGGGACCAGACTCTTAGTGGTCCAACTCATAAATATTTAAAGCTTTAAGGGATCCAGGCAAACGCTTATGAAATTGATGATTTCATTAATGCCACCTCTTCCTGAGGCCTTCCTGTGCCTGAGGCACTGCTGCCATGGGCACAGACCCTCACCCTGCAGAGCTGCAGACAAGGAGGGGGCTCCTAGGCTTGGGCTGCTTTATCAGCAGAAGCTGCAATAAACCAGTTCAGGCATTATCCAATCCAGCAGCTCAGTTAATCTCTGCTTACTCAGATTAACTCTGGCATCACGAGACACAGCCCATCAGCTGCAGGCTGGCTCTCAGCATCTCCCTCCTTTCAAAGGAGTTATTTGCATCAGGCATTCAAAACTTGGGAAATTCCTTCTGTCTTCCCATCCTGCTTAATCCTCCATCTAGAGACAGTATCAGAGACTAAGAAGGTCAAACTGGGGGAGAGGGAAGGAGACAGGCAGCTTTCTCCCTCATTGCATGTCACTGCCTCACCTCAGCACAGGAAGGGAAGATTTGCCCAGTGTAGGACAGCTCCAGATCACACAACTTTAGTGGTCCTGGTCCCAGACATGGGCTCCTCCAACAATCTCTGACCCTTTTCATGGCCAGGGAACACCCTGCCAAGAAAGTATTTTGCTGTGTGAAACCAACAGTGCAGAAGCCTTTCCAAGCATGAGCTTGTTCAAATGAAGATATTAACTCTCTGGCTTCTTTTAATCTCCCTAAGCAGAGCTATAAGCCACCCCAGGTCAGGGAAAGTGGCATAATTGACCAAAATGCCTGTCTAGACCCACATACCAAGTAGGCCGTGGTGCTAACCCTGCCCACAGCTCAGTGAACATGACACATGCACCCAGAGCCAGGTGTGCAGCTGGGCTCACCCTGCAGGAGGGAGGAATGAACTGGCTGCCTGCAAAGCCACTGACAGAGCACACACACCTCCATGGCTGTGAGTACCTGTACAGCACCCCCTCCACTCTTCCCTCCCCTCACACCACTTGGCATCAGAGACCTTGGCATGAGGCACCTGTGAGTATTTCAGCATGGCATGGACAGTTTTCATTGAGCCTCTGTCAGACTGAAATGGCTTCTTTACACTGTTTACCCCTGTGTGTGCTCTGCTGATGCCACAGAGTGCAGGTGGCTGGACAGGAAACTCACAGCACTACAAAAGCCTTATCTGCCCCTCCCCATGATGCCTTGGAGTGGCTACCTAGAACAGAGGCTGGGCAAGATTAAGAGAATAAGTATTTATCAAAGGCCTTACATAGATACACCTTGGGCAGTCAAAAGCCTCCCAGAGGCTACACCCAAGATGGATGATGGTCACAAGTTTTTCAGATAGAAATAGGTTTGGTCCATTTGCATATCAAGGGTTAATCCTCCAATCACACCTTCAAGTACTGAAGTCACGTACCCCCAGTTTGCTCCCCCCCCATTCACTTTTGTTTATACTTTTCAGGGCCTGAGGCTGTAGGGTGTCCTTGAGTCTAGAGGAATTGTTTTGTCTGACCAAAATATGAAGACAGTAGTTAACACTTTATATGGAGTTTAGAGTTATACACTAATGCAGTACAGGATTTGAAAAATACAAAGGCTAAAATCTTAAGGCATCACTCATAGCATTGGATGAGGCCACCACAGGATAAAAGAAAAAAACCAAAGCCAAGCTGCTTCTGCTTTAATTTCACTGGGACATTTTTTGCATGTGTACCAGTCCTCCATATTCATCACAGAAGATGTAGTACTTCAAAGGCACTCAAATAATCACTTCTTGGTGCATTCCACCAGCATCGTTAGGCAAATGTCCATAAATACCCTTCTCACATATCTTGTTTCACTCAGATTATCCTTGTCTCCCTGGCAACTGTCAGATGATGTATAATGCTAGCAGGGATTAGCCCCAATGAGCCTTATAACCCTCGTGTAAATTCCAACTCTGTGAAGGGACCTGGCCAAAACACTCCTTTCCTGGTAATGTTTAATTGTTGCCATAAACAATATTAAATCCTAGATCCTTTCAGCAAACATGAGTAAGGGTGAAAACCAATAGAGAGCTTTTTAACTGGTAGTGTTTTTCTTATCCTCCAAATAAATAAATTTGAGACATGGATATACTTGGTGTTTCACAGCTTGACACTTAAAGCTGTATTTTGAATCAGGATTTAAGAGAAGGCTTGTGCTGAAAACTTGGTTCTAATAACTTTATCTCCTTCGTCCCTTGTTGTCAGTGGGATCACATTGGGAAATTCCAAATCCCTGCAAGAGCTTAACAAAATTATGCTACACTTTAATCTGTTAATTTCTGAAAACTATCCAGGGTTCAGGTCATCATTTGGTGTGCACACAGTGTCTGACATGGGTTGTACTGAGACTTTCTGCCCTGAGCAAGCTGCTCTGGGTTGCACCCTCATGCCCCACTGCTCAGGCAGACAAAAGCATGACCAAAGCGTCAAGTCAAGGAGCTTCAACACATGCTCCACTTGCATGAAACTTGTCTCTACTCCACACGATATGTGGGTCTGCTGAGGAAGAAATTCATTGTCTCCTGTGGCATCCTGGGCACCCAAAGCCAGCTTTTGCCATGTGTGGCACTGACATGAGACCTCTCCCCACACAGCAAATGCAGAGTGCCAGTGCATGGAGCTGAGCAGCCTTGCATTACATACAAGTGTTAAGAGTTGAAGATCCAAGTGATAAAAGGCTACCTGTGCTGCAGTAGTGACATGGTTAAACCACTTGTTCCTGCATCAGTCCACTCAGTTCTTTATAACTTTTCAAACTGGGGATATCTGCTCAAATTCAACAGAACAACAGAAAATATCTTTAAGCAGAGCCAAGGAAAGGAGGCTGAAATCAGCACCGGCCTCAGGAACAAAACCAAATCCAGACATACTACAGCAGAAATAACAGTATTTCTGTAATTAAGCAAACAAATCTCTAGCACAGCATTGTGTCTAAAAATGAATTCAACAATGTGCCACGGTTGCTACCTCTTAGACTAATCAACTAGAGAGAGCTGAGAGAGGAGGGGAAAAAGCATTCCAGGAGGTAGGTCACCAAACAGCCAAGCCACAGGGTGATGGGGAAGCCAGTGTAGGCAGGGCAGTGACAGGCAGAAGAAAACCCAAGTCCTGGCACAGGCTGGTTAGCAGTGATGCAACCTGATTTTTTTTTGCATGCTTCTGTGGACCTGTTTGCTCCCCAGCCATCTGCCAGCTCTAGCACACACCTCACTGCATGCAAGACTTGCAGGGAGAGAAAAAAGGGATCAGTGGCTTAAGGCAGGTGATTTTCAGCACAGATAAGATAAAAGCCCTCCTAACTCACTCACATGTCTGTGTACTGGCAGAAGCTCTAAGCAGCACCATTTTAGACACTCCAGCACACAGCAGGCGCTCGGGAGATTTAGTACTGCTACCACTGGCTTGTGCACACAGAGAAATTCAGCTACAGCAGCAGGAGTAAAAAAACTGCTGAGAGCTGAATACCACAGTCTCCTCTGTCGCTGGTCACATTACTCTTGATTTCAGGCAGCAAGAGGAAATTAATCATTTATGTGCAGCAGCTAGGGAAGATCCCAGTTTAAAATCCTACTGTAGTAGCAGAAGAAATGGAGTAGGAGCAGCCCACGATCAAGTGCAGGAGAATCCACACACACTCGGGCAGGGCAGCCCTCTCTGCTGAAGATAAGGTGATAAAGCAACATACCTGGAAAGCAACAAAGGTTGCCACAGGTAAAGTGTGAGCATGCTCAAACAGGGATTTGAAAATGAAGCAAATTCCCAACAGTAACTTGTCAGGGAGTCTTTGAAGCTGAAGAACAGCCACTGCCACAACACCTCTGTTGTGTTTTTCTTGTTGCACTTCACAGCTGGTCCCCTGTTCCTTTCTTTGGCCCTAGGTAGGGCCAAAAGGCACATGCACAGGGTACATGTCATTGGTACTGATTTCTGCTTAAAAGCACCACAGCCAAAAGCAACAATATTTTCTCTAAAGGGCAGCTGTAGGTTTTTACAAATGCTGCCCTTCCAAGACAAATCACTGAGGGTAAATTGGGAGCTTTGGTGAAGGAGGGAGATATGCTTCTTACCAGCCTCAGCTATGAAACTTTCACAGAGAAAAGAGATCTTTTCTCAGCATGGAACACAAGGCAGGCTGCTAATTCTGTCTGTGCAGTGTTCCCAGTCTAAGTGCTTACAGGTGCTGGTTTGCAGACAGCCCCACACCAGGGCTGTGGGTCAGTCCCAGACCCACCTGGAACCTGCTCCAGCTCAGCCCAGGCTTGCTGAGACCTGGCTGTGTCTGCATGGAGTCAGCTGTCAGAAAGCAACAGCCTCCATGCCAAAAAAACACAGCTTGAGTGACTCTTATCTCTCTAAGCAGCATCTTAGACAGTGGGGGAAAGGGCTTTCAGTTGAATGACACCTGACCTGGATTTGCAAAACCTTGGCTACAGGTACAAGTCTGAGTCTAACATGTTTGTGCCAAACTGGCTGCCCACAGCTGAGCACAGCTTTTGTAGCATTTCAGTGGACTCTCTCCCAGGCAGTTACTCAAACAGAGCTACTGGGATGTTGCTACAGCAGGCTTTTCTTCCTCCAATAACACTGCACTTCTTTTCCATCAGAAAAATAGCTGCATACATTAAGGGTTTGTGACTGAGGCATCTTCCCCCATGTAGGACCATCCATACTTTACCTTTAGTGATATTCAGATACACTAAAGCCTGAAGCTCATACAGAGAGGGGCTCTTTCCAGTCCCTGATGACAATTCCCTTGCATGTGTATGATTTGGCAGAGTATAGTATATTTTATACACCATCCCACAGCATGTGCTGCACCCACCTCGTTTTTCAGTTACGTTTCCTCTCCACATCTACTTGCTTTATTTTTTATTTCCAAGCACAGCTTTTTGTAGGACTTTAAGTACCAAAATGCCAGCGAGTTTGCCAAAAGCTGTTATTTAAATAAAATTCATGCAAGAGCTTTTTAAAAGCAAGATTGTAGGAGGACAAAGCTGCAAGGAGAGATCTGTATTTCCAGACCTTCCCCTCATCCAGACACTGGCCACAGCTACAGCCATGCAGCCTCTCCAGAGGAGCACCTCACCTGCCAGGCTGGCACATGTATAAGATCTGGCCACTTGCAGAAGCACTCAGAAGCTCCCCAAAAGCTGGGTTACAGGTGTTGTTTGGAAAATGCATCTTCAGCTTTGAATACATCTACTGTGAATTTAGGCTCTGGCTCACAGTAGAAATTACTGTTGCATATTTGCCCCTCCATACAGCTGGGGAGGTGCAGACTGCTCTGAAGGCCAAACCCTGCCCTGAGGATCTGGGAATTACAGACCTAACCCCCTCAGAGTTTACATCTGTGCACTGCACACAAGGTAAACATGCTGTGTTCCAGCATCTGCTGCACCTGCATCCACAGGCTCAACCTGGGTAGAAACAGAGCAAAGCTGGGCTAAAAGGAGACACAATTCCTGTACTTATTACCCATGTTAATGAACTAAGTATAGATTTGGCTTCAGCAGATCAAAGTGCTCAGATGTTATTACTAACACATTGTAATTATCTTTTGTCAGCAATCACCAAGAGCAAGGTCTGCCTTGTGCTCAAAGTCTGCTCCAAAGACCTTATGCTCTAAACAGATCTTTTCATGCTGCCAAGAGGGAGAACAATTCAGATATAGCTGGAGGCTGCCAAAGTACAGGAAGAAGCACTCCTCAGTTAAATGGTATCTCTCTAGAAGCTTTTTGTCTGCAGGTATTCAGCACAGTTCTTTTATGTTTAGAAGGACAGATCAAATACTAGCTGACCAAGAAATATTTTTCAAGTAAAATGTTACTTAACAGCTCCAGAACAATCCTTTAAGAACAGAGATTTGTACCTTTTTATTTAAGTGTTGGAATGTAACATGCTGCCATGTGAGTTTCATGGTTTGGGTTTTTTCCAAAACTTTGTGATGGACTTGCTCATTTTTATGGCATTCGCTTTCCATTTATGACCTTATTGCACCTGTCTGTGGTTAAAACATTTAGTGAAGAGGAAAATTTAATGGAATAGTTTAGAGCTGTAGCTTTCATCCTTGCCAATATTCACTATAGGGTTTGGATTTCCTTATTTTTCCACAGAAAGCAGCCACAAGTTCTGCTGTATTGGCTATGAGAAATCAACCTTCTGTAAAACAAAACACTTCCACATATTGCTTTATTCAAGCCAAGCTCCAAAAACCACTTCTTAGCTCTTCTTCCTCTCACTTTTGAAATAAATTTATCAAGTTTTAAAGGAAATGAGCAAACACACATGAGCACCATTTTTAAGAAACAGCCTGATAGAAGTTATTTGCAATCAAACTTTGCAGGGATTTAAAAGCTAATAAAACATCTCTAGGTCAATCTACCATAATATTTAAATATACACTTGAGAAAATGTTTTCTCTCTTCCTGTCTTGAGACTTTCTGGGAGACTTTAATATATTTTAAACCATCTTGAATTTTGTCCCTCAGTCATTTAACTTATCTGAGAATGGACACCACTATTTTCATGCACTCAGACATGTTCATAACTGCAGGTTTGAGCATCAACTCCACACATACTGGAAAACTTTTGGCTTGTATTTTCTACTAATAAATCCTAAACCAGCATATTGTGAGCTTAACAGGGTGTAGACATGAAGATTTCAAGAGCAGACAGAGCTGCTAGTCTGCCACCATGTATTAGATATTCCCAGCAGAACTCAGTTAATTTGCCTTAAAATAAAGAGGAGAGAGTGCTTAAAGCCAGAGCAAGAGACTTTAAGAAGTTTAATTATTGTCTCTTTCTTCCAGGCACAACCATTTGAGTTTGAACACCTCCGGGTTTAAGGTCTTAAAATGACTTCATAAAAAAATAAATTCAAAAATGGAGATTGGCTGTCCTGACTTCAGGCTGCTACAGAAAGACAGCAAAGCCTCTCAGAGTGGGAGGGAATGTTACAAATCTTTGTCTCCACCATTGCAATCTTCTTCTTAACTTTTCCAAAAGTTTTAATGACCAGGCTAAGTATTCATGTTTCCAGTTCAGTTATTTCCAAACAAGTCAGGCATTTTGTATTTCATTATCCTCTTATCTGACCCACACTTTTGGCTCACTAGAAAGTTACTGAAGAAATATTTTTCAGCCTTTAGCTCATGTAGCAAAGACAGACAGACTGAGCTCCAGCAAATCTGGATTTAAAACCCACATCAAAGGTAATGGACAAAATGGTCTATCAAGATAAAATATGCCTTTTGCAGGGGAAGAAAAAAACCTTATTAGTGGAAATTAAATATTAGAAATGCATTAGAAATTATCTGGGAGAGCAGACCACAGAGGTTACTGATGCAAAACATGAACTGTCCAGCTTCCAAACTGTACCATTCCCCCTGCTAGTCCAATACAAAACTTCAGGCACTGCACTCTTGCACAGGCTCAAGGGGAATGACAAACTCTTAACCTGAAGGTCCCAGAGCCCCTTGCAACAAGGGCCGGGCTGTGCTGCAGTGCATTAATGTGGCAGTTCCTCTCAGCTCCACCAGGCTTGAGTATTGCAGCTTTTCTGCTTCCATGTGCAAATCGGTAACAAATGCTTCACTCCGGGTGATGTGCAGCATCCCCACAGAACCAGACGAGCCTGCTGGTGTTACATGTTATTACCCTAATCCTCTCACCATCCACGAGCCAAGGAGCTACCAACAAATCCATGTTCAGCTCTCTGTGCAGAGCCCACAACAGACACAGCACAGAGCTGTCTCATCTCCCACACTTCTTCTGCAAAGCAGGATTTGCACACTGAGAGCAGGAGCCACTTCGTGCACTACTTAGCATGGTGTGTCCTCCAGGCACACTTTGTCCTCTGAATTATCTCCAGTGCTAATTTATTGCAGCATTCAAAGCGTCGTGCCTCCTGCAGTCCCTCCCACAGGAAGCTGGCTGACTCATTTTTCCACACACTCTATTTTCCTCTCCACAAGAGCCAAATGTTTAGGTCAAGAATAAACGACAAAGAAAAGGGAGGCTCGTGTTCAAGCACCTCCTAAAACAGCCCACAGCCACTTGTGAAGCTCTTTCTTTCATTCAAACAACAGACCTGGAGGTCTTACACCCAGGTAGAATTACCCCCATATGGCACCCAACTGCCCTTGCTTCTGTTCTAAACAGCAGTTCCTAATCTTATAAATTGATTTAGCCCAAGCCATTGGTTTTTGGCCTCAATCAGACAGTTACCTGAACACTCACTAAAAGACAAGATGATTGCCACCATTTTGCATTCATCCCCCTAAGCTCCTTCCCAAAGCATTCAGATGCTTGACTTGAACATTGGTTCTGGTATATCACCTAACCTTACAGGAAAGGAAAAAAATTAACTACATTGCCAGGAAAATCCCATCTGCTTTTTCACACTTTGCTTAGTGATGCAGCAAATGTCCACTATCTTTGTTAAAAGGACTTTTCAAGGACACTTAAAAATAAAAAAAGCAGCAGTAGCTTTTCTCCATCTCTAGCCATACTTACAGTCCTCCAGTCGTGAGAAATATAGGAAGCAACCAGAGTCAGACAATGCAAACTCTTCCTTCCAAAAACAGGAAATCCAGCTTCAGCCTGAGAAGAACCAAGGTTTGTAGATGCTTCCCCAAGGAACTAAATATTTCCATTCTTAACTCCACCTCAAGAAGCAGGTGTCAGACCATCCCACACCAAAATACAAAGCCCCAGGTGCTCCCTGCTTGCTCTTGCAGCCAGCTGGGCCTCTGTCTCTCAGGTGTGAGGGATCAGAGTTGATTTGCATTAACCCATTGCCCCCCACTCTACAACTAGGGCGTATTGAGAGGAAACACATATTTGGGGTTTTTGTGGTAAAACCCAGGTAACTAGGAATGAGGTCAAAGGACACATTTATGCATTTTCCACTTGTCCTACAGATGGGAAACAGAACAAATCTGCAGCAAATATTTCTCACTTTCATGCAGGCAATAAGAGCTCGTATTCTTCTATTTCCAAAATGTCAAAATTGTGGAGGTAGTGCAGAGCTTAGCATAAGCTGCCACTGCTGCCCTTTGTCTCACAGAATCCTCTCAGAATATGTTTAATGCTGCAGCCATGAGGCTTTTCCCATCACTAATGTATCCCCAGCCTGATGCTTATAAAAGAGTCGTGATACTGCCTTTCCTCCCTTACTCAGTCTCCTTGCTCTGGCAACCCTTTGGATCAAGATCTCTGAGTTCCTTTTTTCTTGGCAGATCCATTTTGTGCAAAAATAACATTCTTTTGTTTACTGATTTGTGCCCCTGCCCCGTTGTCAGTGTAGGGCCCCCCACCCAAAGGAGCTGGCCTGTGGCAACCTGTTTCCTGCTGAAGGGAAGGCTCATCAGCCTTGAATCCCCCCCAGTGGGGCAGCAGCAGAGTGAAGGATGAGGTGAGGAGGAGGATTGAGCCCCACTCCATCCTTTGGCAGGGATGGGGGCAGTGCTGCCTCTCATCAGCACTTCCCAGCTCCAATGTCCTGTGCTTCACTGGGGAGAAGCAGGCAGAGGTTTCTGGGGAAGGCCTAGCCAAATGCCCTCCTACTCCCCTTCAGCCACGAGGCTATTTCACACATTTTTTTATCTTAGCTGTCACTGGCAGAAGGTGTTTTGTCCTTTCCTGAGTGCTTTTTTCCAGAGGTGGTGATTGACAGGCTCAGTCCTGCCCTGCAGAGGGGCTGGGGTGGAACTCACCATTGTGGAGCAACCCCAGCCTCACCCCAGAGGGTCTCTCAGCCCCTCTGCAGTGCCTGGGTACCTGCAGCAAATAAATTCCACCCCTTGCCTCAGCAAAATGCTAATTTCCTAATGGTCATTAAAATATTCACTTGCCAGACACCTTTCACAGCTCCACTGATGATATCAGCCCCAAAAAACCTCCTCACACCACAAGAGAAGCAGCACCATCACAACCCCACCAGGATGGGCAATATCCACCCTCGGTGCAGTTACATCCTCTCCCCCTCCACAAAAATCCTGTTGCTAATCCAGTCCCAGACAATGGCCAGTCTGAGCTTTGCCTTTTACTTTACTGGTCTCTGTTTTAACTTCAAATTCCCCTAATATTGTGTAATGTCTCTGTCCTTGTCTCAACCCACGAGCTTTTAAATCTTATTTTCTCCCTCACTGTGAGAGCAGCTGGGTGGGCATCTGGCCAGCCCACCGGTGAGCCACTGCTCTTCTCCACAGAGAATTCCACAGGGCATCCCTCTGTACATAAATCAGCAAATACAAGCTGAAGGCCTCAAGAGATGGTGAATGCAAGCACCTCTATTATGTAAGAACTTTCCTGGATAGGCTAATGTTTCAAATAACAATTTGAAGTTGACCTGCATTAAAAGCTTTGCAAAAAATCTCTCAAAGATTCCCAAATGGAGCAACCTCCAGGTGTGCAAAATATTGATGGTGGCCTATGGTACCAGTGTGCCAAGGGCTGGGAAACAGCCAATTTATTGGCATGGATCAAGTATCCCAGAAAACCAGGCTTCTTCTAGAACCAGGGTGCTGGCTGCAGTGGCAAGACAGCAATCCCAATCCTCTGGGACTTCCCTCAGAAGCCAGATTAACAATTTTTTTGTAAATTATTAATCTAAAGCAACTTGTTGTTGTTGTTGTTGTTTCCTCCTCTGGTTGTGTTTTAGTAGCCAAATATATTTTCCTTCCAGAGAAGAGCTGGGAATCCAGGAACCTGCAGCCAGGGGAGGCTGCAATTAGTGATTTGAAATGTTAATGGGACCACAGTGGGAATGGGAAGTCCCTTGAACTCAGCTATTAGCAAATTAATAAAAGGGGTAACACACTCTCCTGAGTGTTACAAATTTAGCACTAATTAGGACTTCTCTTTCTTAGCTATTTTAGGCAAGAAAATATTCAATATCCTTTGTTAAATCTTAATCATCTTGTTTGTAGAAGTAAATCATATGGAAACATTGGTTTCTTCACTCAGCTACAGTCTATCTAACTTTTTCCATTCTCCTTTTCTTTCTGACATGACTTATAGCTAGGTATTTTGTATACAGTTAGCTTTATTTATCAAATCTTACCCCAGAGGAAGGTTTTCTTTGAATAAGACTAACCTACAGGCCATTAATATGTCACAGTCTCTTCCTAACTTCTCAAAGATCTCCCCCCTTCACAGGAACATCAGTGATCCCATTTATTTATATTTGTTTTACGTATTTATTGCTCATATATTCCAGATGTTAAACATCGTGGAGTTCTTGTAACTGGCAAGCATCTCTTTCTGCCAAAGATCTACACAGTTTTGTCTATTTTAGCACTTGGGATTTAATCACGAGAGAAACTTAATCAAGTTTGCAACGATGAAAAGCCCTTAATTAGAGCAGAAGCCAAAATGTCCTCCTGCTCTTTCTTTCTTCTTGCACTGCCCAAATCTCATCGAAACCTTGCCTGAAGACCAGAAAACAAATCTCACAGTTGATTGGATATATCTAATTGTGAATTGATGTCTATGCTTTTGCAGATATGTTTCAAATCTTGCCTGGCGGCTGTGTTGGCCAATTTGCCCATGCTGAGGAAATTAATTCATTTTTAACTACAGAGCAAAGCTGTGATGTTGGGCAATATATGTCTGCATTTCTGCAAAGAATATTACTTGTCTCTAGCAAAATCAGTACATTGCTAAAAGATTGACAGAACCACAAAAGATTTAGCTTTTAATGTTTAGGAAACATTGATGGAAAGCCCTACAGGCTGGCTGAGGTAGAAGAAACTCAGTTCCATTCAGCAAAAGCCATATTGAACATTAAAGAGAAAATGGAGCTGGAAGGTTACATCTTCACTGGTGCCACTAAGTGGAAAGAGCATGTTAGAAGTAATCAGTAGTGAGCTCTTGGTTTAAAGCACACGTGTACAGGTGCACATCAACAGCAGACACTGTCTGAACATACACCATAAAGCCTGAGAAATACTGGACACTGTCATGGTGGCTTTCAGAAATTAATGCAAGCTGATGTTAAAATCTCTATTTTTCAATCAATTAGGGTAGTTTGGCAGCAGGGTTAACCACCTCTGAAACAAATGTAGCATGAAAAGGAAGATTCCATGACCAGAGCTCAGCTCAGAAGACTTTGTTTCATGTCTAGAAAAACTGGATGAAGACTGTTTCTGGTTAGCCTGTGGAGGGAAACACAAAATACAGTCATTTCTGTTTACTTCTGCTAAACAGCTGGTCAGAGAGGATTTTCTGCACTGTGTGAGACTAAAGCAAGTGTTATTTTTACTTTACTGCATGAGATAGGATACAAATGGTGTTCACTGAGGTGACACTGTGACATCCCCTTTGCCTTTAGGGCTCTGAATACCAACAGTAACCAAGTCCTTTTTTCCTTCCATGTGGCTTATAATTGTGGGAATAAGATGTGTGAGTCTGTGAGCTAGGCAGCACATAGATAAATTCCAGATGATGATTTAATGCTGGTGAATACAAGTCTCATAGTCCTGCAAGCAGCCTGCTACTGGAGAGGACCTTTGAGGTCAATTCATTTCCCTTCTGTCACAGGCAGCCCTCTGAAAGAAGCTGCATGATAAAGTGACCCAGCTCCATTACAAAGTTAATTTTTTTGCCACCATTTCTACTACTGTAATGGTGCAGGAAGAGGAATCCTACAGCAGGTCCTTGGAAATGCAGAAATCTTCCTATTGCCAGCCTTAATATACTCT
The DNA here is from genome assembly GCA_013397245.1 of Thryothorus ludovicianus. NCBI lineage: Eukaryota > Metazoa > Chordata > Aves > Passeriformes > Certhiidae > Thryothorus > Thryothorus ludovicianus. The sequence goes on along the minus strand of VZTB01017790.1, from coordinate 980,349 downwards.
TATCCGGTTTATTCACATCTTTCTTTTCTGCCAAAATTGTGCTTCTGCTTAAATAGCGCTTCTCCCTTCTGTGTGCTCATCCGTGATGTATTTATAGGGAGTCCTCTCTCAGCATTCACTGCATGAGATAAAACAAGCCATCCTTTTTTTAGACTCCTTTCGTATAACAGACTTTCCACAATCTGAATCATCCTTGCAGCTCATCCCTTCACCTGCTCCTGTCTGGGCATGGGGAGCAGAACGAGCAAGAGCAGCTATATATTCTCTTACCAGGGATTTTTACAATGCCATTAATACTGCCTTGTTGCCTTACTGCTCTATTGTACATTTATATTCCTGTACGTAAAATTCTTGGAGCATATAAATTATGTTACACAGTGAACCATCAAATACTGGTGTGTCATCTCCTCTGGTGCCACTCGTGCTCCTTGGGAGTGTGGTCAGCATCTTGCAGGCAAAATCCTTCAGTGCTTTTCATCTGATGCTTTTTCATCCTTGATAGCTCCTGCAGAGTGTTTCAGCATGAAGATGTTTCAGCAGTCATTTCAAAAGCAAGTGAATCATTCAAAAAAAAGCACAATCCATCCATCTTCTTTGGTCACCAATTAATAGCTGCTCAGGATGCTCTGCAACCTATAGTTGTTTAAGGGGAGGAAAATACCCAACCCTTTCCTATAGTGCTGTGCTGCCATTATATTTTGTGTATCCTGCCCAAGCAAGGAAGCTTTATTAAATAAATTAGGCAGTATGCAAAAGGTTCTGATACGGGGCTTTAAAGAAAAGTGAAAAAACAGTATAAGAAGGGAACTGAAAACCACTTGGTAGACAGATGATTTCTTATTGGAATCCATTTCTCTTTTCTGAAGCCAGTGGTCAGTGCCTGATTTGGTGGGCACACTTATGTCTGCTGCTGTCCTCCAGGTAAACAATGTTGAGGCCACGAGTTTCCTCCACTTGATGGAGCTGGAACAGCCTTTTACTTCGTGCTTCTGATTTGGAGTGTTTTACTGTGGATTGTGCAAAAGAAGGGACCATTTTTAAAAGGGAGCAGTGTTGCCTTTGTGAGCAGCTCAGTCTGGGTCTGTCTTGTGCTCATTGCTCCAGTCACAAGCTGCTGAAGCAGAGTCATTGCACCCTTTGGTGAAGCTCTGCCTTGGGCAATGTCAGAGCACAGAGAAAATCCAGACCTAAAGATGCATTCCCCAACCTTCCCACAGCTGCTGACTCCAGTCCCTCCCTCCCATCTCACCTCCCTGTCTAAAGCACTGTGGCTTTTGCCACTGGACACACCCCAAGCAGGACTGCAGTGCCACCTCTTGAGGGGAATCCGTTCAATTCCAGCCCATGTGGCATAGCTGGAGGTCTGTGCCTGGATGTAATGGAACCTGATGAAAGCTCATTAAAAAGAAAACCATCCATTTTGCTATCTCGTTAGGGTTTCGTCATAAAAACCTTATGTTGTCTTACAAGCCTAAACAAGTGTGTTCACGTGTAAAAATCAGCCATAAAGCTGCCTGGAGAGTAGTTAACATGTCTGAGCTGTCATTTGTAAGGGCTGCCTCAAGCCTGGATCCTGCAGGTAGGAATGGCCTTTCTTCTGTCCTCAAATCAACTTACTTAAGTGGGGCATCCCTGCTTCAAAATGGGAAAGAGGGACAAGCCCAGGGATCCTGCACTGACAGTCATGTGGAGTGGATGTTTCTCCATCTGGCCTTGACAGGAGCTAGGAATAAGAGGCAAAAAGTGCTTGTTATATGAGAGCTGTGCCAAAGATGTTCAGAGGTTAAGAGAGTGTAAATATAATAGGAGTATTTCCTGGTCTTCTCCTCAACTTCAGCTAGCCACAGTTATTAAGGCAAAGTGAATTTCCTCTAGCACACAGGAGTCATAATGTTTTTTTACAGAGGAAAAAAAAAAAAATTATGGGGTGTGTCCCCTTGGCTGCCCCAAGGGAAAAATCATCATGGTTTAAAATGGCAGCTCTCCCCAGTGTCTGTCCAGGATGAGATTTTCACTCACCCAAACGCTGCAGAATTCAGAGTCTCTGCTGAAACTGGGCTTGTGCAGAAGTTGTATCTGGGCAGGTCTCCCTGGGCAGGAGGAGATGGCTGCTTTGGCTCTGTGGGGTAACTCCAGCTGGTGTCTCCTTGCAGGCGTCGGAGGTGGAGCGGCAGCTCTCCCTGCAGGTCCACACCCTCCGGGAGGACTTTCGGGAGAAGAATTCCTCCAGCAGCCAACACATCGTTCGATTGGAGAGCCTCCAGGCCGAGGTGAGTCACCTGCCCCTCCTGCAGGAGCCAGCCAGGGCTGTTGGAGCTGTGTAATGACTCTCTGGGAGCTGAGCAAACACAGCCGGTGGAGCCAGCAGAGGGAAGGCAGCACTGGGGCAAAGGACTCCCCCAGCCAGGATTGCTCCATGGTGTTCTGGGCACCTTCCTGTGCTGCCTCGGCCACAGCATTCCTGCAAAATGAACGGATGAGAGGGATCTTCCAGGAGCCAAACCATGGCTGTGCTCCTGCAGGGCTGCTGCCCAGTACAGATTAAACTCTGGTGGGCATAGTGGGAAGGTCTGCAAGGGGTTTTTATCTCTGTTCCTCGTGCTTGCAAAGAAGGCAGCAATCCTCTCCTGCCTCTGAGCCATGCACTTGGGAAAGCAAGGAGTCCCTGCCTGTTTTAACTCAGGTACATTTGCAGGAATGCTACAACCTCCTTCCTTTTCCCTTCCCTGACAGGGTCACTGGGGATCACATAGGCAGGAACTAGATGGGTAGAAGATGTCCAGCTCTACTACCTGACCACTTATTTAAAAGCTGTCTGGAAAAGGTTTTCCTAAAATCTCTCAATTTCTTTTCTCCTGCTCCCACCTGCTCCTTGCTGATCCCTGGCCTTTTCTTTCCCTCCCCTTGGTGTGGAGCAGCAGGTCCTTGAAGTAAGTATGGAGGCTTGGAAAGGGTTTGCCTGCACATACATTGCTGTCACCATGCATGCCTGTCACCATGCATGCCACACCTTCTCTCCTCACCTCCTTCCTGTCTCTTGCTTTCCAAACCTGTTCCCCCTGTGCCTTTCCCATGGTCCAGGCTCATGGCAGAGCAATGTTTTTTATCTTGTATGGTTATTTACAGCATGTTCATTACTGGTCTGCCCACCAAATGTGTACTCTTGGTACAATCTCTCCATTAAACCTCTTATTTTTCTTTCTCCAACCTACGCATATCATGATGGTGGTGGGCAGAGACATCTCAGAAACCATTAGTCACCTCAGAGCAGCTTTCCCAATACCTCCCGCGGCCTTTACTTTGCAGAAATAGCAAGTCCACATCCTTGGCTGATATTCCTTTGTGCAGCCAAATCTTTCCAGCAACCTGGAAAGCAGCAAAGAGACGAGGTCCCAAAGAGGCCAAGAAAACAGTGGGAATTTGATGAATTTGTCTACACTCCATGAACTGAAAGAAGGCCATAGGGAATATTTAGGGTTATACTGGACTGGTGGATGGCTGGCATACCAGATCCCAGAAGTCTTGTGTATACTAATGTGGGAAAAAGCTCCTTCTTCTTGGTTAAACAAGAAGTGACCTTGGCTAGTGCTGATTCATCCCTTGCACTGTTCCCAGCTAACTGAGTCATGGCAGGTTTGTTTGGCACACTGTCCCTTGCCTGAAATCACTGCCCTTGACAATTAAAAGAAGTGAACCAATTTTAAAGGCAACCGATCATTGGGAGGCTAAAAATAAGCACGGCACAGAAAGGAGTCTTCACAAGTGAAAAGACAGAAAAATCCCTGGTGAGGACCTGATGAACACCAGTTAAGAACAGCTATGGGCAGTGCTGTGGCACAGCCCTGTGGGCAACAGGATCCCACAGGCTCACCCTGGATGTTGCAGGCTCACCCTGTGGTCTCCAGCACCCATGCAGGACAAAATGCCACCATCAGGACCAGCCAGGAAAAGTAACCAGTTTTTCCCAGTCTTTCAAATGTTAAGGTGCAAGGGGTAGGCAGGGCTGGCCTCCCCTTAATACCTTTGAATATTTCTGCCTGCTCCCTGACCTGCCAGTGCACACCCAGCCCCTTTGGAGCTACCCCTGCAGCCTGGGGAAGGACTTGTTTCCTTTCAGAGCATTCCTAAGCTTTAAACCACACTCAGAGATAGTTTCTCTCATACAGGTACAGAACATCTGTGTTCGTCCTGCTTTTTGCTGTTTCATTTCTCTGTTTGGAATGTGGTGTCTCTCTGGTCCCTGCAAAATCTGACAGGGCCTCTCTGTGCCCTGCAGATCAAAATGCTGACAGACAGGAAGCGGGAGCTGGAGCATCGCCTCAGTGCCATGATGGAGGAGAATGACCTGCTCCAGGGAACTGTGGAGGAGCTGCAGGACCGAGTCCTCATCCTGGAGAGACAAAGCCATGACAAGGACCTGCAGGTGAGGAGGCAGCAGTGAGACAGGGAGGGGATGGGGAGATGCAGTAAAAGTCATGACCTGGGGGTAAAATTTGCCACAATCTGGGAGACAGAACAACTGGAATAATGAAACTGCTCATGCAAGAATGGCACCAAGCAAGGTCCTGGGTGTTCCCCATGAAGACACGTAACAGAAATATCAATGAGGCATCTTGACATGAAAGAGCAGCTTAGGAAGGAGATCTGAGCAAGGAAGTGGGGCAGGGTGCTGGGGAAATGAGGTAAATGCAAAAAGAATCAGAGGACTCTGGTTGCAGTTCATTTTATTTAATTTTTCAATAGTAGAATTGGCTTCAAAAGGGGCTTCTCTAGATCCCACTGTTCCAGAGGGCAGTCACTTAGATCCCAGTGCTCAGGTGGCTTCCCAATAATCTCCATGGGGTTCACAGCATGAGTCACCAAATGTCACTCCCCAGAAAACAAGCTTGGCATCTCTAGGGCTTAGGGCAGAGCAAGGTTTTTACATTTCACTTATGTGGGTTACCAAGCACTGAATCCTCAGCTCTGCAAAATAACCCTGAATTTTTTTTCATTTTTCTTAATATATATTTGTATATATTTTTAAAAAAACATGTTGATAGCACTTTCTTTTTGGATTCACTTCCTGCTGTGTTGTTTTCAGCAAATTTCTTTACCTGAGTCCCAACTTCTACACAATGTTCTTCATTTTAGTGCTGATTAATCTGCTATTTTTATCTTTCTGGATATTCTGGATTCTAAACAGTGTCTAATGACACTTGGAGATTATTAAGCTCCAATAAACAGCAATACCAGCCAAGAGTACTTTCCTCCTGGCTGGATACCCTGTTTTGTGTCACTCATTCCTCCCTCTCAGCTCCCTCACAAAACAAGAGATTGATCCAGTCCATATCGCCTCCATTAATATTTTTCTGATTCCCTGATTTTCTTCCCAAGTTGCACCAAAGCCAGCTGGAGCTCCAGGAGGTGAGGCTGTCCTACCGGCAGCTGCAGGGCAAGGTGGAGGAGCTCAGCGAGGAGAAAAGTCTCCAAAACCTCAACACAACCAGCACATCCCTGCTCTCTGAGATAGAGCAGAGCATGGAGGCAGAGGAGCTGGAGCAAGAACGAGAACAGGTATTTGCCCTCCAGCCTCTGGGAAAGCTCACGGGCCTCTGACCAGTCCCAGAGCAAAAGGGAGTTTAATGCATTTGTTCTGGATTTGAAGCTGAACCAAAGGCCAGAAAATTGGGATTGGGGTCTGGCATCAACACCCCTTTGACCATATGAAAGTAAACCTCTGCATCCATTTCCAAACCAACATGGCAAATATTTGTGAGGGCTGGCAATCACACGCTTCACTTGAGAGTGGCAGGGGGATCTTCATGGCCCTGGTTCCCCAGGCTAATGGCAGGGAGGTCTCCATGGCCCTGGTGGCCCAGGCTAATGGCAGGGAAGTGTCTATGGCCCTGGTGGCCCAGGCTAATGGCAGGGGTGTGTCCATGGCCCTGGCGGCCCAGGCTAATGGCAAGGGGGTGTCCATGGCCCTGGTGGACCAGGCTAATGGCAAGGGGTTCTCCGTGGCCCTGGTGGCCCAGGCTAATGGCAGGGGGATGTCCATGGCCCTGGTGGACCAGGCTAATGGCAAGGGGTTCTCCGTGGCCCTGGTGGCCCAGGCTAATGGCAGGGG
>VZTB01017790.1:942847-973321 GCA_013397245.1 Thryothorus ludovicianus | reverse complement strand
ATGGCCCTGGTGGCCCAGGCTAATGGCAGGGGTGTGTCCATGGCCCTGGTGGCCCAGGCTAATGGCAGGGGGATGTCCATGGCCCTGGTGCCCCAGGCTGATGGCAGGGGGATGTCCATGGCCCTGGTGGCCCAGGCTAATGGCAGGGGTTCTCCGTGGCCCTGTGGCCCAGGCTAATGGCAGGGGGGTGTCCATGGCCCTGGTGGCCCAGGCTAATGGCAGGGGTTCTCCGTGGCCCTGTGGCCCAGGCTAATGGCAGGGGGTCTCCGTGGCCCTGTGGCCCAGGCTAATGGCAGCTGTCCCATTGCAGCTGAGGCTGCAGCTCTGGGAGGCCTACTGCCAAGTGCGGTACCTCTGCTCCCACCTGCGTGGCAACGACAGCGCTGACTCGGCCGTGTCCACTGACTCCTCCATGGACGAGTCCTCAGAAACCTCATCAGCCAAAGACGTCCCCGCCGGGAGCCTGCGCGCGGCCCTCAGCGAGCTCAAGAGACTGATACAGAACGTGCTGGACGGCGCAGACTCCACGGTGAGTTGGTGGCACAGACAGGCCTTGCCTCGTGCACGTCCCCTGGCCCAGAGCTTGCTGCTGGATCCTGAAGGCCCTGGTGTCACAGGAAACCTCTGTGGCTCACAGAAATGGGCAGTCACAGAGCATAGCCCGCTCCTTGTGTCTCAAAGGGTCAGCCAAGAGCCAAGCACGTGGGGTTTCAGCCTGCAGTGCTCAGGTCACCTAAAGTTTCAAGCTCATACGACTGTCATTGGCCTGGGAGTCCTTCTGGAAAATTAATAAAAGTAGGCTTACTTTGAGATTTTCAGTAAGTTAGAGTTTCAGTGTGGAAATATTGCAGATTGCCTTAAACATCACAGTTCAGTTATTTCCTTTGGGATTTTCCTAACCTTGCTTTATTAGCAATAGTATCACAAAAACATCATAACCCCTATGTCAGGAGGTTCTGTCCCTGTGAATTGTCATTGGCAGAAATGTCTTGGCAGGAGCTGCCGAACTCAAATCTGTGGCAGGTGAAGGGTTTTGCTGGCACAAGATGATGTCTGTAGGATGTGGCCCCCAGGCTGCTGGGCAGAGGGGGTGACATGGAGGGACCACTCAGCATCCACAGGAGTACAGAATTACAATAAAATATCTCACTTTTCGTTGTGAGGCCTGTAGGCCTGTTCCCATTCCATACAAGCTGGTTGCATTGCCATTATGATTTATTTGGGGTGCTGTGGTGAGGAAAGCAGTGCAGCCCCTGTAGGGGGTTCAGAGGGAGTAATCACCCTCCTTATTTAAGTACCCATAGGCTGAGCATAGACATGAAGTTGTATTTTTTTTAAAAGTGGAGAGAGTCCTGTAAAACGTCCACAAAGAGAGATTGTAGCCACATGGGCTACCAAATGGGCAGTAGGTCTCTGTAAATTTGGTTTATGCCAAGGTCTGCATGCTCTTTGTATGATGTATGGAAGTGCTACCCTTGGTTGAACACTCTTGGCTGTGGAGGTTTATGGGAACAAAAACTCTACCAAAGTCACATTCACATTTTCTTCCTCCTTGCTTAGCACTCTCATCCCAAACTGGTACCAAATTAATACAATTGCCTTTTTTAAAGTGAAATCTGAGCAAGAGATTTCTCTCCCGCTCTCAGAGCTCTCGGCGAAGCGACGACGACACCTTAGAGGAACAGATCAGGAGAACAAGTGAGGATTCGCGAGCCCTGAGGGAATTAATGGAGGGAGAACGGGGGAAACTGAGGCAGAGTTTGGAGGAGCTGCAGCGACTGCACAGCCAGGTTAGCAACTCCCACACTTTACATGTGGTCTTGTAACAGCAGTGTTCATCCTCCAAGACACGCCTTCCATCAAAGAGACCAATGTGATAAATAACCCAGGAGGATTTAGGCCAAAGTGTTTGGATGAGGGAGATTTGTTAAAACAAATGCAGAGGATTTAAGCATTTAGGATGAAAGTTTCTGACAAATTGTCTGGGGTCCATCCGAAGCATCATCTCAAGAAGCCAGACTTCCTATAAGTCCTTCTCCCAGTCTGCTTTTTTAGCCAATCTCTGTTACTTAAATTCTTCTCAGCAGATGACCTCAAAGTACAAGGCCGCTTGATATGGGGTACAGGGAACCCAAAGGTATCCAGGCTGACCTGAACTGCTGCACTGAGCCCTTGTGAGGGGTATGTGCACCCATTCCATGGATATAATGGTGCTGCTCTGCTGTGCAGGGAGCAGGGCTGGACCTCTTCCACAGCAGCATCACAAAACCTTCAGAAAAACACTCCCAGAGAATCCTAATTGTGGCCAGGCTGGCACCAGGCAGCACCCCAGGAACCAGCTGAGGCAGCCTCAACAGCAGGGAATGCTCCAGTCCCAACAGCAACTCCACACCCAAAGCACAGAATCCCACTGCACCCACACCCAACATCTGTGTCTGAGGCCCTATGCCAAGAGCAGGAAATGGACACAGGCAGCCAAAGAGGTGCCTGGCAGTCCTTGCCTCTGTGGGACAAGACTCCAGACACTGGAGGGGATCTGGAGGCTGCAGTAGAAGCAGCAGCAACTGTACTGGAGCAGGGAATAGGATTAATGTCCTTGACTGGTCTTCCCAGCAGTGCTGTATCACCCTTTGGAGAATAAATAGGAAAACACATCCCTGTTCAGAAAGTCAGCCTGGGGTCTGACAGCCATGTGTAGGGCTGTGGGAACTCCCACCATGGGACCAAAGAGACTCTGACAGTGGTGACTGCAGGTGTGTAAAGGTGGGAAATGTCCTCCTTCCACAGCAGCTGATCAGAGCAGTGTGGGAAAGGAGCAGTTCTAGAGCCTGTCCTTCCCCTAGGACTGCTCCTCTCAGCAGTGTGGCCACCACAAGACATTTCTGAAGGTCCAGACTTCTGCCCCCAGTGAGACATGAGCCCTGACACTGCCCTGGCCATGCTGCTGCAGCCCTGTGCACCACACACGAGCCCTCCCTTGCCCTTAGACACACCTGAGATGGAGGAGACGAGGGCTTGATCTCTGCAACCTGGCAATGCTGACAGAGATCTTGAGAGATTTTTTCACAGATTTTAGGCTTGTCTGATCTCCCCAAACTCTTCATCCAGGAGGCTCCAAAAGACCAGCCCTGCATTGTAAGTCTGGAACCTTGGGTCTGCCTTTAGGGGTCTCCAACTACCAAAGCTCTGAATATTTAGTAAGCAGAGGGAGGACTGCAGTTCTATTATCTTCTCACACCTCTGTGTAATGTAGAGAAAGATGGGGCATAGCTACAAATGCAGCAGCCATTACTCTCAGAGCAGAATTCCAGCCTCCCACAACAAGTACAGGTTTCCCACAGCTTTTGCCTTTTAATCCAGCCTCACATTTGCAACAGGTTAATAATTATTCTCACCTCCTATTGAAGAGGCAACATCGTCTCCTGTTCAGTGCTACAGAAAATTGATGCATGTGGAAATCTGGTCCACCCGGGGGAAGCAGTGCTCTGCTGCCTCCTCATCCCTCTGTTCTGGCACTGGTATTGATACAATCAAAGGGGAGCTGCTTCTAAATGACTTTTAGGATTTTGTGGCATCACACATGTTCATTGCTCTGGCCCAAGAGCGTGGGGAGCAGGTGGACCCCCTTCTCTGAGAGTCTACACTGAGAAGCAATTTCACACCTTCTGCCTGTTTGTTCCCTCCCACTCTTACCTGAAGCACATACAGAACCAATTAAAATCCCAAACCTATCCCCAAACACCATGTTTTGGGCCTCTGGATCCTCTGCCCCCTGGGATTTCTGTAGAAGTGCTCAGCACCTTTCACATCACCCCATCACCACTGCTGTCTGTCACATCATTGCTCTGAGGTTCTCCCCATGTAGGGCTGAGGGAGGGCACAGCTCCCCAATTCCCTGGCAGCCCTGCACAGCTCCCTGGTTCCCTGGCAGCCCCAGCAGAGCTCCCCAGTCCCGTGGGGAGTCTCTGCACACACAGGGTGTGTTCACACCCTCCTCCCCCCGGCCCAGCCGTGCCTCGCCTACAGCAGATCCTCCCACGCCCTGGATGTGATGAGCCCTTTTTGACTGTCTGCCCTCTATTTAAAGATTTCTTTGAAGATGCAAGCACTACTGAGCTGTATTTAAGAGGCAGGAGGTGGGTCAAACACTGGAAGGGTTTCCAGGTGGTGGAGTAGCGTAACGGAGCATGTGTGTGCCCTAGACAAAGAAATTAAATGTGTATGAAATATTGTGAAGCTGTGCTAATGCAATCCTTGCATGATTTCACACCCTATTAACTCACTCTGCACAGGACCAAAACGATAGATCATTTCTCAGACTATTTAAGACTCCAGACATATTTTAAAGTCTAATTAAAATTGTAAGATGTGCCAGTAACACCTTCCATGGCATGAAAGAGAATTTTCACATCCTTTGTCTACAGCTTTATATTACTTCAGGAGACGTAATGGTCCCTTCAAAAAATATTGTTTGCTGGTAAATTATGTTAGCAATAATTGAACCCTGGAAAGATCAGAATTATAACAGGCAGACTCAGAGGTGTGCAAACTGCTTTAGCACTTGATGCCATAGTGACAGCAAAGTCACAGGTGGGTCCTGCCCTGCACAGCTTTCAGTGCTGTTCCTGCACGTTTCTGAGGCCATCCTGGTGACACATCTTGCTCGGGTCAGCATCCCAGGGCAAGAATTTCATGGAGAGTGGCACCAGGACTAACAGCTCCACACAGTAGATACAGCTTTTTCTACAACCAGAGCATCTCTCAACCTGCAGGTTGGTCCGTGTGGCTTTTTCCCCCACACACACACTTGGGTGCATTTTCCTGAGCAGCTCTGGTTTCACGGCCTCCCTCTGCCCACAGGTGACGCTGCTGAGTGTGGAGATGACGACGCTGAAGGAGGAGCGGGACCGGCTGCGCGGCGCTGCCGAGGACAAGGAGGCGAGCGAACGGCTCCTGCAGGCCATCAGGGACCGCGACGAGGCCATCGCCAAGTGAGTGCCACCGGCAGCCAGAGCCGGGCTGCGCCGGCACCTGTGGCCGGAGATGCCTCTGGAGTGGCTTTCTCCTACTCTCCACAGCAGCTGTGACAACACAGCATTGGTGGCATTGGGACATGCTGCCAGGAGCTTGGGAGCTGGGCAGGAGATGCTAAAGGCAGAGCTGCCCCACAGCTGGATTTGGGGCATTTAGGAATATTGTGTGAACCATATTTGTGCCATCCCTAGTGCTGGTGTGAGTCACAGCAAGGAGGAGAGGACTTTAGGGAGCCAAATGGAAACACTAGGTCTGCCCTGTTTGTCACATTTTTCTTCTTTTGCTATTCCAGACACACAGCCCTGCTTTCCTGACCCAGTACAGCCTGCCTGGGCTTCCCTAAACCATTGCTCTGGTCACTCCCTCTCCTTTCCTGTTCCAAGATCTTTTTTGCATCTCCAGCCCTGTAATTCTCTGGTTCTCCTTTTGGGATTCTCACACTAGTTTGGCCTTTTTATTTTGCCCATCCTCCTTACAGATCTGTGCAGTTCTTCTCCCCCAAATCCTCCTTCCACAGCTCTGTCCTTGGGATTGCCAAAATTCCCTGAGGGCTCCTTGCCCAGAGACAGACACTTTTACCCCTCTGTGCTCTGCTAGAAAGGATTCATCTGATAATCCCTTCAACAAGCCAGGACACCATCAGTCCAGCTTCTTAGGGAAAAGCCCTGGACAAGTGGAGAAGCAGGAGAGGGTTGCACCTCTAAGGGTGCAGGAGCTAAATCAGCCTGCACCATCCCTTTTTTATAAGTGGCTGGATCACCCGTGCTGCCCTTGCTGGGCTAGCTGGCTCCCAAATTCCCATCGCTGTCCTCTGTAACACCTCCATCTGTTGGCAAGGAGCAGGAGCATCCCAGCTGTCTGCCGGGCGCGGGGAGGCAGCTCTGACATTCCCGGTGCGTGTGGGTTGCCGGCTCTGCCGTGGCCATGGCAACACTGCTGCTGCCATCAATCCCCTGGAAACACCCAACCAGCAGCGGGGAAGGCAACAAAAGGCTGCTTCAGGTGCCCAAAGCACAGCCGGGAGTGGAAGGCCACAGCTTCTGCAGGCCACTGTGACCCTGCTGGACAAAGCAGCAGCTTGGGGCTGGCTGTCCTGCAGTGCAGGAGTGCCGGGAATGGGGCACGGGGCGAGGAGGATGAAGGAGCAGAAAGTGGCAGCAAGTGAAAGCAGACGAGAGCATCCTGTCACTGAAGTGAAAACATCCCTCCCAGACCGAGTGGGCTGGTTGCTGCCTGGGGAGGCTCGTGATTTCCTTCCCACCTCACACTCCAAGGGTTAAGTTGCTTTTGTTGAACCCATCCCCCCAAAAATCTCTAACTCTGAACAGAAATAAAATCACTGCCCGAGGCAGACATCTGGTGTGGAAAATTTTTGCTTGAAGCTGAAGTTTGGCAGCATGGGAAGCAATGGGAAAATAGGATCCTTTCAGAGGAAGTGTAAAGCAATCAGTACCTGGAATATAAACTCAAATTCCCAAATTGCCCTTCTTCAGGAGAGCACAAGGGAGCTATTAGGAGACAAGGAATTAGCTACAGTTAATAAGATGCAATTATTTCTCTCAAAAATGTTTGCAAGGAAGGTTGGTTCCCAGCAAGTCATGTTATACTATCACACAGCAGTCAATTGAAAACTTAAGCTTTGTGCTCACCTGTGTGCTCCCAGCATGGTGAGCAGCATTTCCCAGCTTGGGCAGCTTAGGAAATTGCTCCATCCTAAAGGACAATTCCTTTCCACAAGAAAGGAGCAGCTGGAACATCTCACTGAGCACCTGGGGCTCTCTGGGTAACTTTGTCCGTGGCAGGACACACCCAATTGCCACCAAATGTCTGGGAAGAAACGCAGCAGAGGTGTTCCCAAGGGCTGGGACAACTCCACTGAAATTGGGAGCTTTCCTTAAAACCTAACATTTAATTCAAATAATTTTAACAGTTTGTCATTCTTAAAAAGTATATGCTATGATAAACTCTCTTCTTTGATTTCTTCCTTCAATCCAAGTCCCAAGCGAAAGCAGAATTGTACTCTTTAAGAGGGTTTTTATTTGTTTTATATTACAATTTATTGATCAAGCAATCAGACACAGGTCATTTGATTTTTAGCACATACTGTTTGTTCTCTATGCATGTAAACAGAAGAAAAAGAAAAAATATTTGTATATAGATTCAGCCTTGTCCTAGATCTCCATTTTATTGGCAGATCTTGCACATTATCCAGTCACACTATTATCTTACACAGCAGTATATCTGATTTTCTTTCAGTATTCTTCATTGTGTACTTATCCAAAATCTGCTGGTTTTAAAGTAATGATATCAAAAGTTCCGTCCCACTCTTCAGATTAATAGACTGTCCAGAAAACAACAGAGATGAACTCATTGGGGTGCCAGTGAAAGACATAAATTGCAGACTTGTTTAGATATGCTTAACTCTTTGTTTAAGAAGCAAAAGGTGCCATGTCCTGGTTTCTGTCCCTGCAGGAAGAATGCAGTGGAGGTGGAGCTGACCAAGTGCAAGATTGACATGATGTCCCTCAACAGCCAACTCCTGGATGCCATCCAGCAGAAAGTGAACCTCTCGCAGCAGCTGGAGGCCTGGCAGGTGAGCACCCAGCAGGGCAGGGGCTGCAGGACACCTCTGGGGGACTGTCCCTGCTCCCTGTGAGTGTCGTGTTCTCTGCCCGAGCATCCATGGATTGGGTGTTGGGGGGTGCTGGGTTCTGGCTCTGCAGGAGCCAGCACTGCCATGGGGCACAGGGTGAGCTGCTCTGAGCCTTTTGGCTGTCAGCTGTTAATTCTACTCATTTAAAATGGAGAAGCAGGCCGTGCCTCCTGGCAGAATGGGAAATGTGCACATTGCTGTGCCCCGGGGTGGGGAGGGGTCCGTGCAGGAGGTGGCCCGTTCCCAAGGGCTCTTGGGTACTTGTGGGCACAGCATTCTATGCATTTCCATGATGGAGCAGAAAGGTGAGAGAACAAGGTTGTGCTGATTGTTGCTGCACTGTTTTCATCAACTCCAAAGATCCGTCAAGAAGGAGAAGCTAAAACTCCAGTTCTTCACAAAGGTAAAAAAACGAAGTCATGGCAGTTCCACAGCTGCCCTAGAGATGCTGTGCTTGGGGACAGTGGGAAAACCCTTGTGAAGGCAGAGAGACCTTGAGAGCAGACAAAGCTGCCTCCTCCCAGGACCAGCACCAAGGGAGGGCTACTTCAGTAGAAAATAGAGCAGACTCAAGAGAAAAGGTCTGTGCCATTTATAGTGATTTGTTGCAGACCATGCAAGACCCCAGCTCTACTAACAACCAGCCTGACCAGTAGAAACCTTTCCCGTACAACCTTGCTCCTGTTTCAACTCCACTGTGTTTTCGTTTCTCTCTCTCTTTTTTTTTTTTTCCCTTTTCTTTTCTTCTTTCTTTTCTTTTTCCTGCTTACAGTTTGCTTCCTCAGGGCTTTTTACTATCTGGCTCCTTTGGTTTCTGATCTAGTGGCCTTTCTCAGTTCCTGTACCAACAGCTTTAGTCGTACACCCCTCCTGCCTTTGAGGTGAGCTCCCCACACCCCCCATCCCCTCTCCATCTGCTGCCACCATCACCCACATCCTTCTCTGCCCTCACCATCATCTGGCAAGAGGGGCCAGTGGGGGTCTCCATTACCCACCAATATTCTGCCCACACCCCCCATCCCAGGACCAGCCAGGGGCAGCATCCTGCACCCCATGGTGAGGCTTTCCCAGGGCACCACGGGGAAAGCCAGGCTCAGGTGCACATATTAACCCCTCTATCCACATTTAGTATCTGGAAAGCTTCTTGAAAGACAGACTGGGATTTTACTTCTCAGCATCATTGTCCAGCGACACTCAGTGCTATGCACAGGAGCTGTCTGGATCCAAGTTCAGCCTGGATGGCTGCTATAAAGCAAGGCCTACTTAGTGCTAGAATAAACCCAGCTTAGGGGTTAAGAACAGGTCCTGTTGCAGTAACACAGCAACCCCAGACCTGCCCCCCTCAGCTCTCTGAGCTGAGGCTCAGGCCCAGGTTCATGGCAGTAAGTCATGTCCAGCATACTGACCTGAGGCATTACTACACAGCAGCAAAATAATTTCCAGCCAACTCATGTCCCCTCAACAGCAGCTCAGCCACAGAGGCACATAACAAGTTGGGTGATTTATGTATTTTGGGGACTATTTTGCAGAAAGTTTCTGATAAAATAGGATATAAGTCTCTGATCTAGCTGGGCACAACTGGATGCTTTAATCTGGCAACATTTTGCTCTTGCACACTTCTAGTCTGCATTTCATCAAGGGCTGTCAACAAGATTATGGTGTTCTCTAAGGACATAATCATATAGGCTATAAAATAGGACTCGAGCAAAAAAACCTCCCCATCCAAGTGCTTTGCTGTCTGACTCACAGATCTGACAGACAGGGACCCAATGCAGTGCCCTCTCAATACTGCATACTGTACTTTTATATATGTATGATATTTTTGTATGTATATATATAAATATACAGATAAGTCATTCTCATCCCTTGTTGTATGATTGATCCAGGACACAGATCTGCCATGCAGGAGCCTGGGTACCTGCTTCATTTAGCTGAAGAGGTGCCTTCAAAATCCAAGTGCTGTACATTTTCACATGGCAGCCTCAGCTCTGGAAACCTGTCTCACTGATATTTCATACTGATGTTCACCTCGACCTCTTTAACTCTCCCTCTTCCTTTCCTCTCTCCAGCCCTGCTCTAAAAAGACCCAAAGCTTCCCCAGTGTGTGTAGCTCTGCACCCTCCTCCTCCTACAGGGGAAGTCCCCATACTAAATTCAGGTCCAGGTCATGGCTGTCAGTCTTTTTCCCTGCAGAAAATGCTGCAACAAGAGATTAGCTGTTATTAAGGTTCCAGTCCCAGCTGGCTGATTTGATTCCAATCCAGAGCAGCTGGGGCACCTGCTGGGAAATGGCAGCACCTTCCCTTCAGTCCTGGGGCTACCCTGGTGGGCTGCCCATCACCTGGACTCCCACCACTCCAGCCCATCCTGAGTATCCTTGTTCTCATCAGACAGTGTCCTCAGCCCTAATCAGGGACCAAACTGCTGGAGAGCAGCTGATTCCTCTTGTGGGGCTAGTTTGTGTACACACATTTTCACTAAGCTGTAGCTTTAATACGTAATTATAGTACAAGCAATGGATCTGAAAGTTTAAAATCTGTAAAATTTATAGCCAGGTTTTCAAGGAACACGTTAGTGCATCATTAGTGGCAACAGAACTGGGTAATTATTTTGTATAAAGCAGCTTCACTGTGGTGCAAACACGGAGAGAATCAGAGCGTTTCTGGTACATCTGAAAAGCCACAGTTCATGTGGAGCTGTCAGAGCTCCCACTGCTGTGCTGGCTCTAGGGGAAGGAGGAGCTCTAAGGAACGAGCTCAGTTCTGTTTGGTGAGTCAGGTGCAAAGGCCAGGAGGATCTGGTGGGCCCACACCTGCCCCAGCCCTTTGGCACCTTCCCCAAAGAAGCCCTGGTGACAGTGGCCATGCAGCAGCTCTGCCACCCCTGCCTGAACACTGGGTGTGCACACAGACCTGTTCAGCACAGACCTCTGTCCTTCTTCTGGCCTTTGCTTTCAGTTGCATTTGTTCTTATTTATTTCTCCCCCAAAGGAGACATCAGCAAGCTGCAGGCAGCAGAGAAACACAGCGTAGGGGTGGCACAGAGTCCCAAGCAGGCACAGAGCTCCTGAGCGAGACCACCTGAGCAATTTATCCCTCAGAATTGCGTGACAGATCTTCCTCACTCCCTGAAAAGCCTCAGGGCAGCAGGCACAGCTGAGCCTGCTGTCGGGTGGGGCACAGACCTGTCCCTGCTCCCGTCATCCCTGCTCCATCTCATCCCTGCACGTTCCATACCCATTGCAGCCGCACCACGGGAGCTCCCGTTGAGCATCAGCTGCCACTAACGCCGCTGTCCTCTCCCTCTGCTGCAGGATGACATGCACAGGGTCATTGACCAGCAGCTGATGGACAAACACCCGAAGGAATGGAGCCAGCTTGCTTATTCCTTCTCCAGTGGCTCCGGCGCCAGGCGGAGTGCCAGGCCCGCCCCCGCCTTCAGGCCGGAGCAGCAGGGGGACGAGCCCGGCGGGGCTGAGGGAAACCGTCTCTTCTCCTTTTTCAAGAAAAATTAATTTGAAAAAGAGAAAACTCTCCAACAATTCCTGCTACGAGATGGGGAGTGGGGCAGCTGCCCAGTTTGCTGATGGACACAAGTCTGATCCACTGAGTTAAAAAGAAGGGGGCAAAGGAGTTAACCCTTGAGACTCTGCACTATTTACACCGCACCTGGTCTGAACCAAATGTTTACATGAATTGGAGATTTGCAAATTGACAATGTGATTCTAGTAGAAAGAAACTTTTCTTATTCTCTAAGTGAAGTGATAAACTTCAGGGTATATTTTAGGCGTTTTGACACAGTCCAGTTTCTGCTGTGAAGAATACTCTGATTGTCTTAAAAGCATTCTTATGCTGGAGAAGGAAATAAGCAGCCCCAAGACAGAGCAGTGCAGGAGATTGAGAACTGCTGTCACAGTGAGCACAGGGGGAAGAAGAAGGCTGAATGCAAGAGGACAGAGAAGAGCCATTTGTACCACCCTGGCAGCTGTGACATCCTTCATCCACTGGAGTCACTCAGCATTACCAAGTTTTGACAAATGTAGCTTTCTCCGTGGTGGAAGTTGAGCCCTCACTGCAGATCCTGCCTGGGCACCGTCTCCCCTGGAGCTCGGCGTGGCTGCTCACCCTCGCTGGGATCCAGGCTCCTCACAGCTCAGGGCAGGGGACAGGTGGGTGGTGTCACTGTCCTCTCCAGCTCCCTCCTGTTACAGAGGTAAGAGTTGCAGGCTGTAGCTACACAGATTTCTCCCCATGAGACTGACCATCTACAACAGATTACAGACTGGATAAAAGTTGTGCATGTTCAGTCCTGGGGCACCTGCTGTTCCTCCAATGGCCAAAAGTAGTTTGGGAGCTTCAGCAAGTCACACACCTCTCCCCAAAGCCATACACATCTCCCAAACAGAGTAAGAAAACTGTCATTTTAACTGGATAGGTCCCCAAAAGCCTAACTAATGATTCACTGAAAGCCTACTCCCAATGATGTCAGTCAGTCTTTGGCACTGGGTTGGCAGACTGGATCCTCAGAAAGCACACTGGCATCTGCCTTCACTGAAGCCAAAGGCTATCAGGGTGTCTACAGAGCTCTGGAAAGCCTGCAGGTTACTCTGCCCTATGCAGTAACACTGGCTATGGCCTGACAGAAAGGAGTGTTTGTCCCTGTGGCTCAGATTGCCTGGGGGTCAGTTGCTGCTCAGCCCTTTGGTGAGCAGGTGGCCAAAGGTCCTTTTGATCAAAGATGACCAGAGCCTGCTTTGCACGACTTGATCAACAAGAAGGAATGTGGCTTTTTCAGTGTATGAACACAGCAGTGCTGGAAATCCTTTAATACTCGAGTAGGGACCTTCCCTCTGCACTGGATGGGCACTTTACAGCTCTTCTCTTTTATCAGTCTGCCATCACAAGCCAGTGAGGAGCACCAGGCTCAGTTGAGAGATATCCTGCTGCTGTCATGCAATTTTCACACATTCTCCCAGCTCATGATACCCATGGGTGGGTTCAAACCCCAGTTTGTTTTCCTGCTGCTCTAAAGAGGCCACCACCTACACTGTCCCACAGCAGACAGAGCTGGGTGCACCTTCAGCTCTGCCCTGCTCAGCAACTTCGGTGCTAACACACCATCCCACAGGGAGCTGCTGTCTCTGCTCACTGCTTACAGGAACAAGCTTTCTGCCAGAATAGGTACCAAACACCTTCTCAGCAGCAGGTAAGAGGCTGGTGGCTTGGGTTTCAGTATTATTCAGCTTACCTGTGGGATAGAACATCCATAATACCTCAGTACAAATATCCTTTCTGCCTATGAGGATTTGAGCATTCCTGTATTTCCTTGTTAACATGAAACCACCACACTGGTATGAAATTATGAAATCATCTTGCACTAAGGCAGCTCTGGGTTGCAAGGAGCAGAGTACTGCAAGATTGGCAATGCTGGTAAAGAGCTGAGTGGTAAAACCCATCTACATGAAAGCAATGAACCCTGGGTTGCAGAGCCTGCTTCAGGAAACACTTGAGCAAAGCCCCACCATAGACCTTGGTGCTTATGGGAAAAGGAATCAGGAGCCTCACAGGCAGGGAAGGAAACTGAACCTTGGCCTCTCCTCTCTAGGCAATGCTCAGCTGTTGAGTATCTGCTTGTGCAAGGGAGGGGAAGGGCTGCAGTGCAGTGCCACAGGCTCTCAGTCCTCATCCTCCCATCCTGCCCGTGCTGCCACTCTGCACAGGGCAGGGACACGAGGTACGTGCTCAGCATCTCCTGCTGCCAGGACTCAGTCACACCCACATGCATTACCCCAACCTTTGACAGCTGCAAAATGAGGCATGGCTGCGTGGATACCTGTGACACAGTGACCCCTGAGACACAGTGACACCTGTGACACAGTGACCCCTGTGACCACTGGAAACTGCTCTATCACAGGAGAGCCACGTGAACAGCTCGGTCCTCAGGGACCTTTCTTCTGCTCTCAGTTGTTATTTCCCAGACCCCACCAACTCTATTCAAGCCACATGCCCAGCAGTCATGTGGGACTCTACCCCAATGAGGATGAATGGATGGATTTGGATGGATATGGATGGATGGATGCAGTCCTAAGGCAAGGGCCTTAAGTTATCCCATGAAGATGCAGTAATGAGATGAAGAAAGGTGCCTTCTGCTACGTTTGCTGAGGAAGGTGACTCAATCAGTTGCAGGGGTAGGCACAGCACATCTCTTCATTTAAGCAGAATCCTTAATCCCATTGCAATTTTATTTATTTGAGTGACAGAAGAGATTGCAAGAGGAAAGTCAGCATGTTCTAAGGTGCCAGTTGGGTATGGTTTCTTCAAACAAGCCCCTTCACCCTAAAGACTTAGTTGCACTACTAAACCCAGAGATACAAGAGAACTGGGTGCAATGAACTGGACAACACACCAAAGGAGACCTTGTGCTGAGCTGCTACTCCACAGGAACAGAAACTGCCTTAACACAGCAGCTAGGTTTTGTCTTCTGTCTTGAAAAACCTCACCGTGCAGTCCTTCACACCCATTTGTCACGTCGTGTGTTAACAAGGTCCCGACTCCATCACCCTGTGCTGTCATTAACACACTCACCTCCACCCTGTCACGGCCAGGAGCCCGGAATCAGCCTTGCAGTGCTGGCTGGAGCACACTTCACTTGTGGTACTTGACTCTTCCAGGACACACACACAGAGAAAAGGAAACACCAGCTCCAGGGGATGAGATGGAGGAAGCACATCAATCCAGCAGGTACTCAGGATCCCAAAGGAGATTTAAGGAGTGGGATCAGCAGCTCTAAATACAACCCTCAGCCTTGCTTTTGGGATAATGGTAAATAAAACAGTGCTGCAGTCACTGCTCAAATATTGCACAGAGAAGAGATGCCTGCTGAGATTAAGGTTACAAAGGATTTTCCCACAGCTGAGTAACAGGTGACTCTTTGGGCAAATGTTTGTTATGCCAGCCTGAGGGAAAAGGGATCAGTCTCCCCTTCCTAAACTCTGCAAGGAAAGCAACTGTAAACAAGGAACAAATGTAAATGAAAGGCAAGTCACTAGCACTTTATCTTCATACATACTTAGATCAGCAACTTGCTGTGGAGATGAGCAGTAAATCAAAAAGTTACTGACAACAGAGTCATTTTGCACAGCGAGCAGGAAGTGAGGCTGCAGGCAGGGCCACATGCACTTGTCCTACTTAGAATGGTAAATTCCAGATATGCCTCTCCATCAGGCAAACTCTCTACTCCCCACTCGGCTATAAAAAGCAAGATTGTTTGAACCAAAAAGCCAAGAAAGGAAGTGTCTGGGTGCTGCAGCAATGATTCCCTTGGATTGAGAGGGAAAAAGCACACAGCAGGGACAAGCAGAAAGAATGTACCTATAGATATGTACATATACCACAGTGCTGTAATTTTTGTATGTAGCAGTCATGTAAATAAATGTATGGTTTTTATAAGATACATATTATAAAAATCTATAAAGGCATATTTTTAGTAAAAACAATGCTCTACTTCTTTTGTAAATAGTTCTCTTCAGAATAAAACAGATCATTTATACAACACTGTCTCAGCTCTCACCACCTTACTGTGCCCAGCTGCAAAACAAGCTCATTTGTTGAACTGGCATTTAACACCCAGCAGCATCTCTGGTGCTGCATGTCCCATGAAATTCCACCAGGTAGAGCCCCTGTGTGAGTCTGCCTCCATGCCAGGGCAAAACCATTTGTATCTCTTGGTGCACAGGAAAAGGTAAAGGTGGGTAAATCATCCCATCTTCCAGCCATTTGTGTCCTTCACTGGCCCTGGCATGGAGGCAGACTCAAACTGGAAGGAGTTTGGACCCCAAACACAGGCAGGGACACAGGCACAGCTGGCAGCAGCTGCAGCTCAGAGCATCCAGGAGTCCCAGAAGGGCACAGACAGCAAAGGAGTCTTCCCAGAGCAGGAATCCACCACACTCCCCTGGAGCAGCCTGGGCAGGGCAAGGGAATGCTGAGAGCACAGCCATGGCTGCAGGTCCTGCACAGATTAATTAATTAAACACACAATAATTTCCTGGGAAAGTGAGGAGAGACTCCAGATGCTTTTTAGTCACCTCGGGAGGAGGAGCTTTCAAAGCTCACTCAATACTTTTTGTTGAGCAGAGAGACAAAAGATTACAGCACAATCACAGGCATCCCACTTCACACAGAAATAAGTTACCCGTTCTACTTTGCTCTTTCATTCAAACTAAAACAGCAACTAAACATTTGAAAGCATTAATTATGGTTTTTTTTGTAATATCCTCTCTCAGGAAATAACCCTTTAAACACAACAGCAGAGCTCACCCCTGGCTTGCCACCCTCCACCTCCAGGTGCTGGACAGCAGAGGAAACAGAGCCTCAAAAAAGATTTGGCAGCTTGTAACCTTTATTTTTAGTTTTTTAAAATTATTTAAAAAGCATAATTAGAAACTTTCATTACAGAAATAATCCTAGCAAACCAGTTAGACATTCCATTGCTCAACATTTAGGAAACTTCACATCAGCACCACTAGAGACACAGTCCCCACCCCTTCCAATTGAACAGTGATGGCAAGAGCAGAGGTAACTGCTCCTCTACAGCCAGCTCTGGGGGGAAAAAAAATTCCCACTTTAAGCCAGGAAGCTGGACCTGGGTTGACAGAATTCCAACCATGGCCACAAAAACCTGGACTCAAAGAGGACCAGTTTTTCCATACAAGAGAACACTCCAGGCTTGGGTGCACCATTTCCTCATTTTATTGCATCATTTCCAGTAAATTCAGACATGTTCTTTACTTCTGCCTATACGAAGTTGCTCCCTCCTAGATCTGCACACAGCTACCAACAAGATTCCCAAAGTAACCCAGCTGGGCCCCTCACCCTGCAGGGGGAACCCCCCAGCACAGCACAGCCCCAGGGCCCGGCCCAGCTCCTCCCAGCACACACCACACTGCACACTGGAGAGCAGACTGGATGCACTGGTGTGACCTGAGCCACTGCTTTCCACAGCCTCCCTCCAGCAGCATCCTCCCAGCTCACCCCAGTTCCTGGGCTACCAATGCAAGATATGTGAAGAAAAGGGATGGGTGAAGGCAGCTGGACACGAATCCCCAGCCCCTGAACCGATTAAAAACCCACGTGTCACACATTCATTGTTTGCACTTCAGAAAAAAGTCCTTAAAGTGATTGATTGTGATGTGATTGTATGGTCAGGGCTCTTGCCACAACCTGAAAAATCTAAAAAACCACAGGTAAAATAAGTGACTAAAATTGAGCCTCTCCTGGGGAAAGGGTGAGGAAGGGAGAGAAGTGGGCTGATGCCAGCTCATGGACACGGGTGAATCACATCCTACCAAACTAAGGCCAGCAATTCCACAGGGCCACTTACTGGCACATGGACTCTGTCCACCTTCAAGGCCTTAAAGGAAGTCAGACCCTCCATGCCTTTTAAGGTAAAATTAATTTTTAATATTATTTAGGCAATAATTCAAGTGCTGAGCATGTCTTTTCAGCCCAGACATTTGATATTTTAGTTACACACACACATACACTCTCCACCTTTAACTACATCTATTCAGGCTGAGGAAGTGAGCCCTTGTTTTCCCAGAAAGGCTGACGAGGGCCAGGAAAATTTAGCTGAGCACAGCAAGCCCAGTTTGTTTCCAAGTGTGATCCTCCACCACCACATAACCCAAGCAAGCAAGCTTTCCATTTCTTTGCATTAAACAGCAGTCCTCCTTCCTAGCAGAAGAATCCTGGGAATGATCCTGCAGCTTCCATATTCAGAGATCAATAAGAAGAGCTGGATTTTTTTTTTTCATGCCTTTTCTCTCTCAAAAACAAAAGCTTTGCCACCAAAATTCACATTCAAGTTCAGATTGCCTATTTGTGGACAGGGCAACAAGGAGAAGTGTGGGGTTTTTGGCAGAATCACATGATTTTTGTTCTTCAAAAAAGAAATGGACCCTCACTTAGGACACTGGCAGAACCAGAAGCAGAGGTCAAAGTTGTTAAACTTTGCTTTAAAAAAAAAAAAAAAGAAAAAGGTTTTATCCAAACAAATCTCATTTCTGCAAGTCAGTTTGTTTTCCAGTATCTTGATACAAACTACAGGAGAGCACAGGTACAGCTGGGCTGCAGCACAAGGAGGTGAAACCCAAGGATCCAGCCACAAATCTGGATGATGGCAAGCTGAAATTCCAGGCCCCAGCAGCAGCTCCAGCTGCCAGCCCAGGGGCTGATGAAATGAAACCCCAGGCTCCAGCAGTGCCACCTGCAATCCTGGTACCTAGAAAAACACAGCCTGAGCCCCAGAAAAAGCCTGGGACTCCAAAAGCCAGGGGCTCCAGGGGCACCAGTGGCCAGCCTGGAGCCCAACAGAAATGCAGCTGGAGGCCCCAGGAAGCAGCTGCTGCCAGCCTGGGGCCACCTCAAATTAAGAACTTTGAAACTTTTTCTTTAAAAAGATGAATTCTGCAGTCCATGATTGGTTGACATTAAGAAGGCAGAAGCCAAAGCGACAACAGGGAGGCGAGGCTGGTTAAAGCAATATACATTATATACAAACTCTTGGGTTAATTAGTCCACTTGGAAGGCAACGTCCTTCTTGTCTACAAGGCGCACTGGAATGAGCAGGGGAGGAGAGAGGGGCAAGATTCCATCCCACACCTTCTTGGCACTGCAGTGGAAAGGTGCCAGCGCCTCTTGATAGAAAACATGGAGGAAAAAATAATCTTTAAATAACGGCACAAAACTGAGCAAGTCCTCCCAAAGCCTGCCCCAGTGGAATTGCCCGAGTCTAGCTGGAGGGGCTGATCTGTCTGAGAGCAGAGTCTCTGCAGCAGGGAAGGGGCATTAGCAGCACCTCTTCTTCCTTTTACTGTTCTTCGTTAGCTTCACCACATCGTTCTGTTGCTGCTGTTGCTGCTTTGCTAAGTTTTCTTTCTTTGCTCGCAGGACGAGCTCTGTAATGCAATTAAACATCTGCAAGAGAAACAAGGACACTCAGACCACCCCAGAACTCGGGCTGGCTCCTTGGAAGCTGTTCCCCTTTCCTGTATGCTCCAATAAGGCTTCAGAGACCTCCTCGAACCCACTGTGGAAATCCAACACCTTTTCCCAACCCACTCCCAAGCTGAACAGCACCTCCATCCCTTTTTGCAAACCAGTAAATAAAACCAGGGCAGTTTGGCAGCTAAGGCCAGGAGTGAAGCCTGGGCACTCCTACCTCCTACAAGCATTCTCAAGTTTTTCCTGCCTAATGGGTGACCAAGGTAAAGCCACTGAAAATGCAGTGTGGGCTCCTTCATTTTGCTTCCCCAACTCTTCCAAAAATGTCTCTTTTTGACATTTTACCTACTACTTGTAACTCATACAAGCAGGTTTTCTATCTCAATGAGAAGAATGGAATTTTTATTTCTTCCCACGCCATTATCCCCAAATCATTTTATATCTCTGCTCTTCTGAATATTATATTACCTCTTCCACATTAATATTTTCTTTGGCGCTGGTCTCAAACAATTGGATTTCCATCTGCCCAGCAAATTTATAGGCATCTTCTGTTTCTACCACTTTTCGGTCTGGGTCATCATTCTTATTGCCCACTAAAAAAAGAAAGAAAATAGAAGTCAGTTTGGTATTTCAGTGGGCCAGCCCCCTAAATAAGGTGCTGTAACTCCCTAATTACCTACCAAGTATCCTGCAGACATCATCACAGTTTTGATTAATTTCATGCAACCACCGTTTTACATTCACAAAAGATTCCGCGCTCGTTACGTCGTAGACAACAATGACCCCGTGTGTTCCTCTGTAATACCTGTGGGGCACAAAAGGACAGCAAATGTTCACTCAAGGTTTCACCCTCTCCTCCAGTTGAGCTTCTACAGCATTCACAACAAACCCTCAAGAATGGTAATCAAGTGCCCCCATTTTCTCTCCATGGAGACTCACGTAGCTCTTTTGTAACAGCTTCATCCCAGGCCATTCCTCCAAAGCCACAGAGCTCCCTGCTCATTCACTCCATACAAACACATTTCCAAGCCCAAAGACTTCTAAAATCTTCTTTGTTCAGGTTGTCAAGACCTTCAAAGATGAATGCTGTCTTCCAGCTACAGGACCAAAGGCAGTGGTACCCTCAGCACATCCTCAGAACTGGCTGTGATGTGAACCTTGGGGCTGTAACAGCCACATCAGTTTTTGCAGTAATTCTGTTATCTGTGAACGATCACTTACAGACTAAAATTTCAGGAGATCTCCAAATATATTCAACCTTCAAGTCACAGTTCTCTCGAGCTCTCAAAAATTTCTGTCTTGTTGAGCGACTCTGTTCTGATCACACCTTCCTACTCAACAGATCGACTCCATATGTGCATTCAATACACTCTGCTACCTTTAGTCATTAAAAATAAGCTTTATTTCAGTTTATTCCCATTAGTCTTGGGCAACTGGCACCTTTAAAAGATGATGCACAAGTCTGATATGCAAGAAAAACATCTGAATGCAGGTTCCAACATTATCACCTGCACAAAACTACCAAAGACAGTCAGTACATGTCCCATGAAACTGCTACACAAAAACCAACAAGCTCTGCCTTCTCAGTTTTCAGCCACAGTCACAAGGCTACCAGGTACATTCCCTATTGCCAATCAGTCAACCATGACCCAAAAAAAAAAAAAGTAATTGAAACAGGAAACAGTTAATAGTGAGGCCTTCATCAGGATCCATTTTTTATATTATGTGTAGCTTTGTTCTTTTCCTTTCATCCTCTTCTCTTTCTTCTGATCCATATTAAAATTTTAATGAAACAAATTCAAGAAACCAGCATACAAAATTGAGGATTTTCCCTTAAATTGTAACAGCATTCCTAGACCTTGCTGTCTTATCACAAGCACTTCTTGCAGTACATCCACTGCACCTCAGAGATGTCCACTGTGACCATTCTGCTCCTCTTTGATTTTTCCAACACAGCAAGCACACCTTTGAACTTCAAAGCCTTGGAATCTAACCCACACACACCTTTGAGATCTCAAAGCTTCAGCTCACTTTGCTACCCAAGTGCTTTAGCAAGTCACTGTCTCTTCCCACCTCCAGCCTCAGCATCCTTCCACGAGAGAAGCCACCTGCCTTTAGACACCATCAGAGAGGCACAGATCACCCCAGAGTCACTCACCTTCCACTCCTGATGCCCCTGCAGTGACAGTCCCTGGCTCTCAGTGCCCTGCAGCAGTCTGCTCCTGCTGCCCATCTGGGCACTTGCAGAAGACACTCACATACTTCTCCCCTGCCATGTTTTACCACTGATTTATGCTGTACATTCACTGCCCTTGGCAAGAATTAACTCAGGTAAGAATTGCTTACTCCCAGCCCAGAAGAAATCCTGCACTTTCAAATGTTCTAGTCCATTGGCAGGCAGTTCTCTCAACAACTTCAAAACTTGCCACAGCACTGCATTTGAGCTTTACTTGATTACAACTCAACTTTATTCATAACTTGGATCTTTTAGAGGGAGAAGTACTCCATGGCCTGAATCCACATATTGCAAAAATAACCCATCCTCTCCTGACACTAGTATATCCTTCACACTGGTTTTGATGAATCCTGTTTTGTATGATAACATCAGAAAGGGAAAGATTCCCAATCCTACCAACACACTGGATTTCTCCACAACTGAACAACAAACCAATTATCTTCAAGCTCTCCCGTATCACCACCTAATAGTGTTTTAATTCAGCAGCCCTCAGGCTGACCCACCACTTCCTCCCCAACGCTGAGCATCGCATTTGCCAAGACAACACCAGCCCTGAGAGAAGGGCAGTGGTTCAGCTGCACCCACACAGAGCTGCCTCGTTCTGCTGTGCACTCTGAGCCCAGCCTGGGGCCCGTGGAGCATCCTGCTGCTCCTCCCTTGCCCACACATCCCCATTTTCCCCCAAGCAAGGCACGTGATGTCCGGGAGTGGGAATCCTGTGGCAGCCTGCACGTCCTGATCCCACATCACCAGCACCATCGGACTGTGCTCCAGGGATGGGGGCTGGACCCTGCAGCAGAGACCACCAGGGCAATGGGAACTCTGCAGGAGCTCAGAGCTCCTGCCACTGACACTGACAGCCACCTCAACAGAAATAACTTCCTTTGTGCAAGACAGCAACCCCTGACTCCTGCTGAGTGCCTAAGCATACACTGCTGCTATTTTTGGAAGGGAAAATAGTCTGGCACATCGTTCTAGAAAGGTTGCCAACCTCTCAGCTACACTAAAATGTCATTTTCTCTATTGGCTGTCATTACCAAGAGAGATAAGCCTGAGAGATAAGACCATGACTACCTGTTATTCCCTAGCTCTTCAGTCACACAGCACACATTTTTTCTCAAAAAGCTGGTCATGCTATTTTCTATCAGCTGTTAGATACAGCTCAGCATCCTAGATAACATTTTAGGCTTAACAAGTACAGCAAAGCTTCTCCAACCCCAAATGCAGGACCAGTACTGGAAAACAAAATCTGATTTATCCTATCCCATACTTCAACTTTCAGAATGATGCAGTGCAGAGTTGCTTTTATAACAGGTTGTGGGCTTTGGCGAGTAGAGAACAGATGGGGCTTTTGGCATTCAGGGAGGAGTAGGTGTAAATTTTGTGCTTTTGGCAACCAAGAGGTAGTTGAGACTTTGACACAAGGGAAAGAATGTCTTACCTCCTTCCCATCCACATTTTTGGGGAAATGGAGACCACAGAAATGAAAGCAGAAGAGACCTGAAGTCCTCAATCTGAGCCTTTCAGTCCCAGACTGATGCTGGCCATCCTCTGCCAGGAACTCTGCAAACCCCCAAAGCCAGCGTCTGCTGGGGCAAATACCTTTGTGAAATGCAGAAAAAAATGTTCTAGACCAGTTATTCATGTTAGGAGTATCCATGAAAGTACCTTCCTGAGGTGAAAGTCAACCAAACCTGACCTGTGTATGCCCTTGGATGCCCAGTAGCATCCAACAGTCTCCCACATAGCTGGAAGAGTTCCCTACAGCTAGAGGCTTAGGTGTGGAAAAGGCTTAAGAAAGCCAACATTTAAGTTGAAATAAGCACCTTATTCTTTGTTCTACCACTAGAATTAAGTTGGGGTTACCCAAACTCAATGTGTCCTTCAGCCACCTGCGTCCCTCCCTCACATCCCAAACACAGCCTTGGGAAACACGAGGGAACATTTGCCCCTCCTTGGGGCATTGCCTACTGCAAGAAAGCAGTGAGAAAGTGCTCACATTCCCTCCTGCAACTGCTTCCCAATATTAACACCTGGAATTACAACAACCAGTTTCATGGAGCACAGCAGTAGCTAGGTCACACCCAAAAGCAGGACCCACATGTTGCTTTTCTTCAGGAAAACGTGTAACTGCCAAATGTGAAAGGCAAATCACTGTTTTAACCCAGCTTCTTTGTTCATACTTCACTACTTTGTAGCACGCATTTCCTTCATTTTTTTTATTCATCTAGAATTGTAACCATTTCCAGAGACTTTTAATAATCTGTTTTCATACTCATCTTTCTTTCACGTTCTTGGAAGTCTATCTATTGTCAGTCAGACCAGTCTTTTAACTACTAGCCTTTTAGCCATATCTGCTTTACAAGACACAGCAATTCTCTCATCTCAAAGGTCTTATCCCTCTCTCAAACATGCCATTCCACAGGAAACCATGGCAGAAGGGCCCTCTGCTATCACTATTCATCCTGAGCTGGCATCTGACAACTATTATGTAAAGCTTGAATCCTAAACCCACAGTCCTGAATCAGGACAAAGTAGTCCTGTCTACAAGAGGAAATCAAGTACAGGGACTGGCTGTTCATGCATTTTAAGTATTCCTGCTAATACAGCTGCGTCCTGGCATGCTAAATCCCTGGTGAATTTAAATCAAATTTAATTTGGATGACATTCCATGGCAACCAAATTCACACAGATCAGCCTCTCCTCCCAGAAGGCACCAGCTATCCCAGCATTTCCACATTTAACAGACAATAAAACCAGCTGCCTTTATAGTTCCTAGTCTGAAATTCTGATTTAGTTTCATTTTCTTGAGCTTCTGTAGAATACTCCAGACCAACTCGATTTCTGTTCCTTAACAGTTTTATTCTGCTTTTCAGCTTTTGACTGTAGCTAGTCACATGAAATCAAACTAGTACAACCTTTTAATGCTTTCCAATTTTCCACTATTAACTTCCTACCACCTCTACCATTTTGCAGTTCTAAGTCCACACAGCAGCCCCACCACCTATTACTGTAATTACCAGATGGGCTCTAATTTCAGGCTTGCTTGCCAGGCTTGGCTCAACATCAATCTGAACTCTGCCTTTCACTGTAAAGGGACTCCCTGACCTACTGTAACACTGAAGGAACACCTTTTACATTCTTAACTTCAGTCTAAACCTTAACCTAGTCAAAGATTAGGCAGACTGCTACATTCTGTTGGCAGGGCACTCACACTCCACCCATGACCTGATAGCCAAGCCCTTTTGTAAGAACAAGCAAGGTTACTTAATTTATCAGTCAGTTTAGGATAAATAAATCAGTTACAGTACTACTTTGTCAATAAATTTAAAAAAAAACAAACAAACAAGCCAGACAGAACTATTTCTAAAATTAAGCTCTTGTTATTGCCCCAGTTTTATAGGTGATATGATTAGGAACACCAGACAGGCACAGCCAACCAACCTAGCAAGAGGAGCCCTCATCCTACTATAACCAGCACTCCCAAAGCATTTTCCTCAACACTTCAAATGCACTTGGACGCATGAACTTCTCTGCATAGAAATGCAAAAATGCAGATCTTTTTCCCTGCCCATGGAGGATTCTGTAACTACCACAGCTAGGGCAGAAACCCCAAACCATTTGCTCCTCCCAAAATACAGTATGCCTCACTTGGGTAAAAAGCAATGCAAAAGGAAGTAGCAGCAGAGTTCCAACAGATCATGGCACAAATGCCTCAAACCATTTCAGCTCATCTATTTTAAATCAAGAAATGAATTTACATAAAACACTGTGCAAGGCCCGATGCACAGCTATCCCCACTGACAGAAGGAATCCTCCTTTGCTGGTATTCCCTGCTCAGTGCTGGATACACCATGGCTTTCTAAGCTAGCTGGCATCAGCCCCACGACCCAACGCTCATTCCCGAGCCCCGAGCCGGGGAATCTGCAAACAGGAAGGCCGTGTGCTGACTCAGCAGTAATCGGGGCTCTCTGACTCGCCTGTCACAGCTGACGGGGCTGCAGCGCAGCACGGCTGCCTCCCCCTCACCACTTCCTTCCCAAAGCTGCCTGCAGCACTCAAACAAGAAGTGAGGTCACACACAGGAACCCTACAAGAAGCAACCGAGTTTTTTTCAAGCTAAACACTTAAGAAACAATGGAAGCAGCCCAGTAATATCCGTACAGAGTGCAGAGGAAAGGGGCGGCGCACACATCACCTTCAACTCTGCCATTTCTAGTGCTTTAGACATAACACAGATGGAACCAATCTCATTATTTTAAGGTCTGAGTAAATTAATCAATTCATCAGCTGA
Organism: Thryothorus ludovicianus; assembly: GCA_013397245.1. NCBI lineage: Eukaryota > Metazoa > Chordata > Aves > Passeriformes > Certhiidae > Thryothorus > Thryothorus ludovicianus. Next base: position 948,101 of record VZTB01017790.1, on the reverse strand, counting down.
AAATGATCCTCCTCTCAAATAAGAGCCAAAGGAGAAGTGAGTCACGAAAGACCAAGTGAAACACATGGATCTTTCAAGAATTATTTTGGTTAAAACCCAAGGAAACAAAAGGTCCATTTCCAAGTGCACTTTTCCCTCTTCCCCCTGTGAGCAGTCCTTCTTTACTGCAATCAGTTTACAAACACATTTTATTCTTAGTTCCCACCACCGCAGCTCTAGGTGTGGTTTCTTCAGGAACAGGAAAAGCTCTGCACACACTGTTCAGAAGGACAATGAGTTCAAATCTGAATTCCAACCAAGGAAAAGGTTAATATCATGTGGGTGTCTGCTTCAGCAGAACTCCACACAAAGATAGCTGCTAAAGGAAAACCAGGGATCAGAAATCCTACTCTTCAATCTCCAAGCTGTTCATTAGTTATGTGACACTGACAGAGGGTTTGCACTCTGTGCTTCTCCAGTGCATTCACCCAGAGGATGAACAGGACAGGCACAGAAACAAGCTGCCTACTAGATGCAGTCTAGTAACTCCAGTTCTACCACTTGGAAACCAGCAGCAGAGGAATAAGACAGAGCCACCACAGAAATGTACAGAAGGGTGAGGAACTCTGAAATCCCAGTTTCAAACCCTGCCAGAATACCACCAGCATGGCTGGTTCTGACACAGCTGAGGGAAGTTTCACTGTACAGACCACACAGCTATCATTAGCTAATCAACTGCAACACTGAGATATCCAAACTCTGGACTCAGAGACCAGACCCAAAGGCTCAGAGCACAAAGCCCAGAGTTACTCACGTTGATGTGATAGTCCGGAAGCGTTCTTGGCCAGCTGTGTCCCAGATCTGGAGCTTCACCTTCTCTCCATTGATCTCAACTGTCCGGATTTTAAAATCCACTCCAATGGTGGTAATGTAGCTGCCTGCAGGGAAAGTGTGGGTAAGTGAAAACCCAAGTCTTGTTTATTTTGGATGTCCCAGAGCACACTTCTTGAACACTACTTGGCAGCAGCTCTCAGACTGGACAGAAGAATAAGGTTTCCCATATCTGCTTACTGTTTAAAATGTCTTATATCATGGTGAGCTGCATATTTATCTGTAGCTAACAGCTTTCTTTCCCAGCCATAAAACCACTTCTCCCATGCTACCTTCAAAATTAAAAGCTCAGTGTTACAAAATAAAATTATTATTTTTCCATCCCATTGATCAGGAGTATGCACCCAAATATCTCAAGAAATGGACAGTAACTATGAGAGCATTTCACTTGTGAAAATTTTGAGACAACACTTTGCTTTAAATGCTTGTGCCCTTATTTTGAATACAGTCTGTTCTAAGAGTTTCCTCCCAATAAACTGGTTATATCACAAATGTATGTGGTTTACCACAACACTCAATCAATCTAAATCTCAAATGGCTAACAGGAAGTCTGCAGAGAGTACAGCACAACCTAAAGCACCCAAGCTGTTTCTGGAGCCACCGCAGTATTTCAATACTCAGGGACTTCCAGCTGTGAGTGAAGATCAGACAGGAGGGCCTGCACAGGCCTATACCAAGAGATGCAAAGTTAAAAACATGAGGCATTCCCAGCACAGCTATCAGTGGGCAAACACAGATTCCTTACCAACCAGCAGCACTGGAGCAAACCTAGAGCATTTCACTTGCTGAAGGAAACAGAGCACTCACCTGAGAAGGTATTATCTGCAAAACGCAACAGCAAACTGCTCTTGCCCACACCTAGGACAAACAAACACAGCAAATCTTTCAATACAGTCATCCTGGGGCTCAGGGAGCATAACAGTGATTTACCCATCCATTGCATAAAAATCAGCACATCGTTTAGTTCCATCCACCCTGACTGCTCATCCCCACACTCTCCTTGGACATTTGACCAAGCAGAGTCACCCCAAGACTCAGGATGCTACTGGCACACTGCAGGGAGGGGGGGAGATGTGCCCTCCCTCCTCCAGCCCTCAGCAAACCCTCCAACAGCAGCTTCTGAACTGTGGTCAGCTCAAGAGGTCAGAGAAGAACAATAACTAAAATCAAGTTTACAATCAGTAGGCTTACATCTGCTAGGGAAGGAGCCAAAGCTGAGCATGTCCTGTGAATTCACAAGTGCTCAGAACACTGCTCTGAATTCAGCACTCTGCTGAATTCCACTTGCACATCGTGTGTGACGTCAGTAACACCACTGCCTGCCTCCCATTCTGCGTGGAATCTGCACTGCTCTGACAATCACACCAGGGCTTGGCACTACAAAGCTCACCTTAGCACAGCCACAGTCTAACAGAAGCCTAAACCAAAGAGGAGTTGGGAATCACTGTCCTGCATTGCCATCCAAAACAGCCTTGCTCTACATCTAACAGGAAAGACACGCACCTTCCTGAAGCTGTCCCTGTTGCCAAAATGTTCCATGCAACATTTCTCTAAATGCTTTGAGCAGCACTTCATCCAGGTTTTCCATAACTGTTTGCACCCTGATCACACCCTGTTGCAGGGAAGCATTTTTCACAGTGCTTCAGACAAGAACTGTGAGAAACTCATTCCTGCACACCCACCCAAGGGAATCTGGGTATCCAAATGCCTCCATGTCGTTATCTCTGCATAACATCTCTGGTGTTAATGACCCTTCCTCCCCAGAATAAATCTGCTATGGCATGAATAGGAAATTCAACTTCACCAGGGTAATTATCTATTAAATCTTTTCAGGTAGAAGTTATTCAAGGCAATTATTTTGATGATGTATAACTTGCAAGTTCTTCTTAATAGAAGAAGACCTATGCAAAGGTTATGCAGAACTCCAGTAGTTCTCAGCTGCTGGCATGTGACAACAACTACCAACAAAAAATCAAAACCAACTTAAAAATCTGCATGATTACAATAAGCCAGGTCTCATTTGCAAAGAGCTCAAATCACCAGCCATCTGGAGAAGCCATGCTCATTTCTCATTGCTACCAAGCTAAGGAGGAAAGGAACTAAAAAATGCAAAGTTCCATCATGCATATTATCAATACCTCTGAGCTCAAAAATGGGAGCAGAGCAGTTTTTGTACTTTAACAGGACTGGTTATTTATCAAGAGTTAAAGCTCTGCAAATAACGGTCAACTAAGAAAAAATAAAGAGAAAACAAGAATGTTTCAGCAGCAAGTGCTGTGCTTCTTGACCAAGCAGCCTTGGCCTCCAGCTCAGTGAAAGGCAAGAAGGTGCTGGAAGCTGCAGACTTGTGAGACCACAGCCCCATGTCCGAGCTCAGGCAGCCCTGGGCGATGCTGCAGAGCTGCACAGGACACTGCTCTGTCACACTGCTCTGTCACACTGCTCTGTCACACTGCTCTGTCACACTGCTCTGTCACACTGCTCTGTCACACTGCTCTGTCACACTGCTCTGTCACACTGCTCTGTCACACTGCCCTCCACTGCACAAGCTGCACAGCTCCCAGCACGCTGGCAGCTTCCAGAGACAAGAAACCTCCCGAAGTCAGGAAGCTCTACATGCTCCCAGTGACAATGATCTCACTAAAGTAACGCTGCCTCTGACCCACACTGTTCACACACAGAGAAACCACACTCTTGGTGACCCCACACTTCCCACACAGAGCTGTTTGAAGATCTGAAGAGAAGGCTCACAGGGCTCTCAGCTTGTTGAAGATAGCGAAATGAAGCAAAACAACAACAAAAAAAGCCTATTGACTTTACACAATTAAAATTAAAAGTAAATTTCGGTGTCAGACAAGATTCTAAGACCTGTATCTTACTGAAGAGTAGAGTGAATTAAAGGCAGATGCAAAGCACAGATCATCTGTATTATTTTTAAATATCTGGCACAGCTGAAATCACCAGCAGCATTTCAAGATGACCTGTTCTAAAAACACACAAACCTACTACCCTCTTGACAGATTTGCATACAGGGGAAAGCAGATGAGATAGAACAATCCTATCCAGTAACAGTCCACTTCTTATTGCAGGGAATAAATGTCAATAAACAAGGCAAGCAAACTGTTTCGTGAAAGCAGGGACAAAGCCTTCCTGTTGGGGTTAGCAAAAACAAAACCAAAGAAAAATCAATAGTCAAACTACATAGTGAGATTTAATTACAGCAGAGAACCACAGGCAGCCTGACAGTTCTCACAACACTCCTTTCACTGGATACACTACAGGGATTTTCCTCAAGAAGACTGAGCTGAGAAATTAATTGTTTAAAATGAGAAGACTTCCTCAGAGTTTTCACCATCCTGTTTATCTTGCCTGAACAGTTTTGGAACTCATCAGCAAGCAACAGAGTTAGTGCTCTATTCTGTACTCAGAATGCAGCATTTGGTTGTAATAATCCACAGGCTCCAGAACTGCCTGGGCTTTAAGCTGCTCTGAAGCTGCTGTCCTGCCTCCCTCCTTAGATCCCTTCACGCAGACACAGTTTTGTGTGGAATAAAACATTTTCCACACCAAGCTAAAGCTTGTGAAGGTGACAACTGCCAAGACCGTGCAGCGCTCCCCTTTCATCCGAGAGCTGTGCCTCGCTGCATGCCGGGGCCTGCCGCCCCACGGACCACACCTCTGCTCAAAGAAGAGGGTGGATGCACCCTTCTCCAGTTTATGGAAATTCAGCTGTAAGCTGCTGGAGGGAGACCAACACCGAGCTGCACCGACGGCAGCAACCCTCCCAGTCCCCGTTCTTGTGTACCCACACCAAGGCACCAGACACTGGCACAGGTCACAGCCTCAGCCCTCCAGAAGTTTCTGAGGTTGCTGCAGAACTGCTTAAAGGTCTATTTTAAAAAAAAACAACCTCAAACTACGCCTTTATCTCCTGTTTTTAGATATTTGCATCCTGCGCTATAACGAGAAGTACACAAAGCCACCAGCTCTTCCAGGATTTATTAAAAAAAAAAAAATGGAACTCTAGAACTGAGACTTCAGGCTGAAGCACAGGAAAAGTCTTAAGGAATAATCAAGATAATAATAATGACTGCTAAAACGTACTAGCTGCCACAATGGAAACAACAGTCCTTAGGGCAGCCAGCCCTTCCCATCGATCCCTAAAGTGCCTGTCACAGGGGAAGGGAATTCCCTGCTCATCCCAGCAACAGATTAGTGGGCGCCGTCAAAACATGCGCTCGCCAAGGTTGATGCCGGCAGCACTGCCGGTGCTGTCCTGACTTCTACGTGTCTAACCTGCCTTTTCCCAAACGCAGCCAAGCTATTTACCATAATATCCTGCGGTAGCCAGTTCCGCAGGTTTATCAGATAAAACCTCCCGAAG
>VZTB01017790.1:900781-942632 GCA_013397245.1 Thryothorus ludovicianus | reverse complement strand
CGTGAGGGACCCGCGGCCCCCGGCCCGCTCCCCTCCGCGGGAACCTTGTCCTAACCCCGTGCCGAGCCGCCGAGACACCTCCGTCAGGCGCCAGTGTGTCCTCCCCTAGTTCCCTTAAGTGCTTGTGTGAGGACGCGGCAGAAAACGACGCTGCCCTCAGGAAAGCATCAAAGGCGTGAGGGAGCACAGCACTCCCCGCTCTGCTCCAGAGGAGCGATTTGTGTAGGTACAGGAACAGTTCCCATCGCAGCCCAAGCCGCAGGTGAGGAGCCCCACACAGTGATAGCAAATGCCCAGGTGTGTGTCACAGGCCTGGCAAGTCAGGCCAGTCTGAAATTAAATTCCTGGGGTTTTTAACCTAGAGATGTGCCTGTGTACGGCTCAGGAAGGGCCTTGACCCATCAGTAGCTGTGCTTGCACCGTTCCCAGCTCACATCTGCAATTCAAAAGCATTCCCAATTGTCCAGCAGCCTGAGTGATCTTGTTATCAGTTGCACAGACACAAATTCTGCAAGATTATGGTCATGTTTTAGGTGATTGCCATTATCAGTTGCACAGACATTGCCTACACAAATTCTGCAAGACTATGGTCATGTTTTAGGTGATTGCCATTTCTAAGTGGAGACATTGCACAAGACAAGTGCTGGGTTTTTGCTCTGAATAATTTTCCTAAAAATACCATTCTCACTGGTACTTGAACTCCTGAGATCAAATTGAATTACTTAATGAAACCTGTCTTACTAACATGCATTGTCATTCAGATGGGAAGAGGTATATTAGCACTAAAAAACTTGCATTGTTATAGATTATAAATGAGCCTGTATTAGGAAGAAATTGTTCCCTGTGAGGCTGGTGAGACCCTGGCACAGGTTACCCAGAGAAGCTGTGGCTGCCCCATCCCTGGATGTGTCCAAGGCCAGGCTGGGTGGGGACTGGGGCAGCCTGGGCTAGTGGGTGGTACCCCACTTAATTATAAACCTTTCTTAATCTCAACCTTCAAAGACATATTATAGTTCTCAAAGTTCACCCCACCAAGGTCCTCACATCCTGGAATCCACTCATGTGACCTTCAGCTCACATTCACTCTACAACTCCGGCATTTTAAACACCACATCTATATCATCTATATCTATATATCTGTATTTATATATCTATTTACATAAATATACACCTCACCCACCCCAGACAAGCACTGGGGCACCCCATCATTCAACCCAGCACCACTAGAGTAACTGAGGACACTGTAGCTGCAGGGAAATCCCTTGAATCCAGCACACAAAGCACCAGCTCAAACCCAAAATGACAGGGACTCCAATTACCTCTAGTTTTAAGCTTATGAAACCATCATGTGAAAAGCGTGAGGCGTCACGATGTTACCAAATAAAATGGACAGTAAGAACTGTGACTAATCAAAAAAAAAATCAAAATATTTCTATATTTTATGCTTTTACGTTTGTCGCTCTTCCACTGTAATTTTTAGCACCTTGTAAGTTTAAACCTCTCTCATAAATTATTTTTTGATCTTCTTGAAATACACACAATTCAGCTGTCACTCAGAGACAGTTGCTTGACAGTGCAAAGATGCTATTACCATCAGTTGTAGGGAAAAATTATCTTTTACTGACAACTGGTATTTTTAAGACATTTGAAATGAGAAAAAAATTAATTCTTTAGTCTCCCAAGTTGGCACAATCAATTTATCAGCTCTCCTGTTGTGGCAAAAATTATGGGTATTTTATCTCTGATATTTTATACTGCAGTGTATAAATAGTTTAGCAAAAAGTAGCTATCAAAATCCAAATCGACTGTTTCATTGTGACTGAAAAATCAGCATATTCTCTACAAGTGCAAGTGAGCTTCTACCTTTTACTCCTCCCTTTCAGGAGCAACTAAGCTCAGTGCAGAAATTCAGGTGCTGTTTGGGAAGATGAATGAGTTTTTGCTGCTACCTAAGTTGGAAACACAGATCATCAAAGTTATAAAATGTTTTATTGGCTAAAATGAACAAGTTAATAAAAAAGGATTAATTTACCTATCATTTTCTTTCCCATGTTTATGTGGAGCATCAGTTGCAATCAGAAGAGGTAAGGCAAGGTGCCCATGATAAGAGCTCAAACAGCCAAAATTTGCCATTTTTTCATTCCTTCCTGGCTGCAGTGATGGAGTGAATGATTCCAGTACAATCACTGAGCTCTTTGACACCTCCTTAGTAGGTTTTAAATGGCATCAGAGTTTGTTCATGTTTCAGGGCAGAGGTTTTTGCATTGCATGGTTTAGCTGCTGTTCCTGTGATCCAAAAGCACAGCTAATTCATCACAGGTGAAACTCATTCCAGTGCCCCAAGCTGCCAAATCTTAGGAGCATTTAGCTGAGTTTTCACTCTTGATATTACCATTCAGTGCAAAATACGTAGTTTTGAGATGATTTCAGATTCTCAAGTATTTTGAAAGGCAAAAATCAGAATTAAAACCCACCTTCAGAATGCAGCTAAATGTGATGAAATAGAACACAATTTCCATCAGACCAACTGAGGAGCACTGCAGTTTTGTAGAAATATTTCCAATGTATAAAGACAAGGTTAGAGATAATTAGCTGAAGAGCCATTTTGTAGCTTGGCTTCATAGCTGATGACAAACTAAACGTGTCAATGACATGGTGGTGTTGCAGCAAAGGAACACCCAGACCTTGTGTCGGGGTGGACAACTGTGTTTGTTATGTGGGGCTTGCAGTACAACTCCCAGGGACACCTGGGCCAGCAGTGGACACCTTGAGGCAAGGAGGAGTCACAGGAACCAACCAAACATGAGGGGCAGCAGTGTAAGTTTAGAAAACATGGAAATCTCTATGAAAATACATAGAAAATCTAAATTTATTTCATCCAGGGGTGAGGACACTGAAGTGACAATGCAGTTGCTGTGAAAATGAACTGTTTTCATTGTCTGTGGGAACAGGACAAGCAGCAATGGACTAAAGTAGCAGCAAGGAAAACTCTTCAGATAAGAGGTAATTTCTGACAGTCTGGTAAGTTCATGTAATGAAAAAGATGGCATAGAGAGGTTATGGCATCTCCTACAATGCTATATAAACAATTGTGTGGCACTCAGCTGGGAATGGTGTAGTGGGAGCTGAGCCTACCTTAGGTACAGGGTAAAACAGCTGATTTCCAAGTTCCTTCCACTAACTCCTGTGGCAAATCTGTTGTCAGGATGCTAGAACACAGGCTGGGAACTGACACAGCACCAAGAACCTTTTGCCAAATTCTCTTATTTGTGACCAGAACAAACCACAGCCCTCCCAAATACCTGCTCACAATCTTGCTGTTTGAGGCATTAGTTGAGCATTAAAATGTTCTTGTGTTTGCTGCTACTGCCATAACAACCACAAAATTGCTTCTAGCAGAACATGTGTTCCCATGGGGTTCCACTTCATGCTCACAAATTTTATTACATGTAGTGTTGTGTTCTTCCATCATCATGGTTTGAGCCATCCAGAGGTACAACCAAGGAAGATTACACACACATCCCACCCACGTGAAATAACAAATCTTAGTGCTCTGGCTTCTCAGGTGCAACCAACTTCTGTGAGTTTCATAAAACAGATAAGGCTCACTTAACTATTGCTCTGCATGGAATGTAAAGCTCATTTTGCCTTCTAAAAATTTGCATTCTGCAACAAGATTTTCACTATTTTTATCAAGTGACATTTTATGTACTAGTAAATTAATTTTGTTTTTTTTTCAAGAGAGATATACGTGGCCAGGTAAAATAAAATCCTTTCTTGGAGCAGCACAACTCATTGAAAAAAACTAATATCAAGTATCTTGTGAAACTTTTGAAGACGTAAATGCAAAGGACTTTTCACAAGTTGAGTAACTAAAAAGCTATCTGTAGTTAAAAATACTTTGGAAATTAACAGGAGCAATCACAAATTTCATTAAATGTCAGTTCTGGCTTGGCTTTAAACCCTGTCTTGCCTCAGTTCTGCAAAAGGTTTTTACCGATCACAGCATTGTCCACTCTACAAACTGTATGCCCTAGAACAAACAGGTCTGGAAAGTAAATCACAGTATAAGTTTGTTGACAAATGAATTTGTAAAAAGAACAGTTTGCATCAGAAGGATCAAAGTCAGAGCCTTTATTAAATGTTCCTTCTCTAAACAGACTGCATTTAATCCCCCTTTCTCATCTGTGATTTCTAAGGCTATTTTAAATACTCCGTTTTACAGGGATTTTCAGTCTCCAGAACCGTCACAAGCAGCAAGTTAGCAGTACACAGAAACAATACAACTGAACTTCCACTGAGTTCTATTCCTGCCTCCCAGGGTGCGTGGAAAAACCAACAATACCTCCAGTACTGAAGTTTTTGCACAGACCCTGGAAAGGAAATAGTTGTCACCAGAGTTTAAGCCTGATGTGCTCTAGCCACATCTCACAATTGGCCACAGCTGACCAGTATTGGTTAGTATGTCTGTCTCTTGCACATTATCTGTTTCAAAAAGGGGACCAAATTTTTAATTTTCATCTAGTGTGGGTCTAATTAAGGCTATTCTGGTATATTTGATACTAAAATACTCTCTGGGAGTCCTTTTCATGAAATCCCATCAGAATTAACATTTTCAAAAATGAAAACATTTCTAATAGGTGTTTGAGTTGAAATGCTGATGCAGCTGTTGGTTCAGAGTTTCCTGGTCTTCGGGAGCTTTATCACGTCAGGATAGTGTCATCGATCTGTTCCTCAGAGTCAGCCTGCCCAGCCAGCTTCCTCAGGGACCTCCTGCAGCTTTCATTGAGGAGCTCCAGGCTGGCAGCATCCAGAATCTTGGAAACTGACTGTGGAAGGGAGACAGCACCAATTACCAACTCCTTAGGACACACAATTCAAAATCACAGTGAGTGTAGGTGCCTTATGCGCTGCATCAACCAAAATCTTTCCAACATCCCAAAATCTTCACCTGGTTTTACAATTCCAGATGTGAGAACTATCCAAAAGCAGGTCTGGAAATAGATGCATGAATAGTCCATCCTAAATGGATGCATGAATAGTCCATCCTAAATACTCCCTAGCACCACTGTGATCATCCAAGTGACCAAAGCAATGAATTATCAGTGCCAGCTGAGGGAGCTGAGCACAGGCAAGGCTTAAGGGGGTATGTTAAATTCTTCAATTCTATTAATGCTGCACTATAAAGTTGTACAGAACAGGTCTTGCTGATTTCTTCAGAGCTTAGCATGAGAATGCTGCTGAAGATTTAAATGAAAATGGGAATGTCCCACTTCATCTATTTCATAAGAGACTTCCAGCACATTCTGAGGCTGCAGGCACCACACAGACAAAAGCAGCCTTGCTACCAACAATTATGGCTTTTTTATAAGGCTCATACCTCAAGCACCTCTTCACCCGCTCTCATCTTCAGAAGGTTGACAATAGCCTGGTCACTGTAGGCTCTTACACTGGTGTTTTTGTCTTTTGTGTTGTCCAGAAGTGCTTTGAGGATTGGTTTAATTGTCTGAGTATCCAATGGGGGAAGATGGCTTTTATTTGCCCACCAAATCATCTTTTCTGCAACTAACTTTATGTCACTGGATGAGTTCTGAAGACACTGAAGGAGACAAAGATACACTTACATTCAGATACACCAAGGACACATATTTGAAGGTTTTTTCCTAATTTAAGTATTTAAAACTGTGCTAAGAAAAGCAGACAGTTTTCAACTCACAGGTACACAAGATGCACACTTGTTACCAATTAACTCTGACTAAACTGTGTAAGACAAGGCCAAACCTTGAAAACAAGACAACTTTTCAATAGAAAATTTCTAAGTGTTTCATTGATGACAGTGTCACATGTTCATCTCAACTGTCTCAGGAAATGACAATGACCACTAAGTGCAGAAAAACTGATAGTGTCACATTGTCTACAACACACTCAGCACACTCAGCAGCAACAGCCATGCCAGTCTCTGGTTGAAATATTGGGTGCATTTAAACAGTCGATTTCACTTCAAAGAATGAGAGTTTTGTATTTTAATCTTAACCCATTTAAAACATGAAAGCTAATACCTGAATGTCAAGTGCATTATTAATATGGTGATAAAGGTTTTGAGGCAAGTATGATATTTTATATTTTAACATAGTACTACTATATTAATATAGAAAACTTGGATTTCAAGCATAAAGTCTGCTTTTAAGAATGTAGGCCTGTATCATGTCAACTTTGCATGTTTGGTAGTTTTTCGAGTAAATTGGAAAGACATGTAAAATCTGAAAATGTAACATGCTGCAGCATCACCCCTCTCTATCTATCCTTGTCTACCAAGAGGGATCCTCAGGTATATGGTGGGGTTTGGGGAGGGCAGACAACTAAAGAAAGCAAAAAACTCCAGCCACACACCAAAAGAAACAACCAACCAATAAAGGAATTTTGAAGAGAAATATTTCAATCAAAATGAACTGAAAGAGATGTTAACTTCAATGTTCTCAGGTCAGGTGAGTTTTAGTATTTGATCCATTTCTAGCAAAGGCTGTTTGACCTTTAGCCATCTTAAAAACCTGACAGCTTCCTCACACTCTTCTCTGCCTTTGCCAGCTGTTTGCTACTGCAAAGGAAAAATGCATTTATAAGAATCAGACTTGGGATTCAGCACAGAAAGCACAAAAGCAAATTTCCATGTTAGAGCAGGGACGGCAGAGTTGTATTCACAGCTGCAAAGCAGGCTGATACAGTGATTCTGTCTGCACTCTGCCTCAAAAAGAAATACCTACATTTTCAGGGACTTGATAGACCCACCCATGAGTTAGGTCAGAGATTCAGATCACACAAGAACATCACCAGGTAGTTAACATGAAAACTCTTACCTTAATAAAGAGGCTGGAAAGTTTGGGAGGCAGGTTGCCTCCCCCTTCCATGTGGTATTTCATGAGAAAGCCCATCCCCCTGATGCCACTAACTGCAATGGGGATCTTCAACATAAAGACAAGAATTGGTATTACTACAGCAGAATCCAACAACAGCCTTTAAAAACCAAACTCATGGTCTGTCAGCTTTTGTGGAAGGCTAAACCCATCTTTCAAAAGAACAGCAGCATCAAAGCAGGAAAACATTGGGTTAATGGTATTGGGTAATATGAACAAAAAATCCCAATGCAACCACAAACCAGAAGAAATAAGGCAGCAGGCCCCACCAAGCCCACAAAATTCCTACCCCAAACTACTCATTCAACACTAGATTTAAAATCTTCCTCCTAAAATGAGTAGTTTCCACTTCTTGCAAACTTGGTCTGTAAATGAGGACTCTCTAGGGAAACAGGAGTGTAATTTACTCCAAATGAAAGCTACTTTGCAGTTAAAGATTATTTAATCTTCATCTCCCCAGAGATCAGAACTCAAAGAATCAGAACAGTTGTGTAATTTCACCATAAAAACTGCATCTAGCCAAGGGAGAATCTTCAGATGGCAGCTGGGGAGTTTTGTCCTGGTTGGGAACACAGGAACCTGTCCACACACCTTCCAAAACTGCTCCCAGGAAGTGCTTGCAGCAGCACTCCCCCACTCAGGGCAGGACTCACCCTGTCAGCCGTGGCATTGCTGATGATCATCTCCTGGACACTGCTGTAGTATTTTGGGGAGCACAGCCTGCCAGGAGCCACATTCACAGCCACGGAGAGAGCCAGGCTCCGGCCATGCCTCACCATCCAGTCAATGCCAGAGACATCTGCTGCAAAGGAAAGAACAGAACAATGGTAGGGGCTCCTGCCATCTCGTCCTCTTCATCTGAGAGGCTTTTGGCAGTTTGTCAATTCACTGCCATAAAATGAAATAATGAGCAGCACTGCTTCCTCTGTTTCTCCCAAAAAGACACACAGACAGAGCTAAAATGCAACACCTTTTCCATGGAGGAACACCACCTGGGTAGGCAGGGAAGCAGACAGGAACAAGGAGCTCTCTCTGTTCAACTCAGATACTTCTGATGGTTCAAAATAAGACAAGCTTTGACTCTCTAATAAATTTATAAAATTCATATATAATTTGACCAGCCAACAGGCTTCCTTTTGAATCCCACAGGGGAGAGTAATCCATAACACTCTCAAACACTGGGGTCCTATAAAACTCAATTTTTTCTAACTTAGAGGCAAATTAGTCAATTCTCCAAAAGCATGTGAAGCCATCAGATGGGGTATGCAATTAGCACTGGCCAACCTAAGACCACAGTGCTCTTCCAAAGGGTGGGATGGCCCTCCTGTCCACCCTGCCAGAACATCCTGTCATGTCCAACTGTCTTCATGTCAGCAGCAGCAATTGCTCAGCCATGCTAGTACTTTTATCAAGTCTTCAGATAACAAATCCAGAGAAAAAAGTCTGGTCAACCCCAACTGACAACCACCTACCTGTGCTCCCTGTGAGAGCACGAATCCATGAGCATAGAAAAGCACAAGAAAATTCAGAGCAGAGATTCAGTCACAAAGTTAGCCTGAATCGATGGCTGAGAAGGAATCTTCCCTGCTTTCAGAATCTGTTCCAGCCCTGTAAACAGCTTCACCTACCCAGTAAGTGCTGGTAGAGGACAGTGCTGAGCTCGTCGTCGGACAGAAAGGCGCACAGCTCCGCCAGGCAGCCGGCCGAGGCCATGCGGGTGGCATCCTGGCAGGGGACGGGAGAACACAGAACATGGCTTGAGCTCAACACACCCCAGAGACAGGCAGCAAGAAAAACAAGTGGCAGAAGATGACAGGGAATAAAGAGGAGGAAATAAATAGTAGTATTTCACTCCTACTCCCTGTGGATTTCTTTCACTTCACATGGTTTCTTGTACATAATGGAACTTAAAACCAAATCTAAGGTTCAAAAAGCCAGCAGAGACTGAAGAGTTACAGATCTTATCTAAGTTCTGATTTGTTAAATGGAAAGGTCATAAAGATGAAGTTCAATGTTTTAAAAGATGAGTTCACAAGAGCTTAGTTTAGAGTCACTTACTCTAAGTGTTATTTCTAGCCATCTCTGGATCAGCTGGTCTCTGTGATAAACTCTTACTACTTTTCATTTAACACTTCCAGTCTTTTGCTATTTTGGCTTCCTTATGTGACCATCCTATTACTGTCCACTTCTCCCCCAAATTTACAACCCAGTGGAAATGTTTCAATTTTTCTATTTCTAGCATGTCAACAGTTGCATGTCTGTTGCAGAGATTGACATAAAAAAGAAATTATTAGGTGATTAATTTAATCTCACTCATGTTACTGTTGCTATCTGCTATATACAGAAGACCCTATATTAAACTTGGAGAGCTTCTCTCACTGGAGAAAAATCTGCCATTATCTGAAAAATTTCTCACACTTAATGATAAACCTCACCCGAGAGGCTACAAACACATATGTGCATATAGTGAAGGTACTGCAGGCTTTCTCCAAGACAAAAAGCAAATTCTGACTGCAGAGCTACCTGTGAGGAGCTGCAGGTCAAACCCACAGACGCAGTTGCCAAGGAAACATTAAACCAGAGGCTTTTCAAAGTTACCAGGGACTGGTCAGGAATCTCCAATTCTTCACTGTGACTACATCATTAGTAATTTTCCCAGAAGTTATTTTAGGTAGTAATTGTTAGAAAGTTCAGGTTTTAAATGTAAGAACAAGACTGTCTGCAGCAGGGGGGCCTTTGCAGCTGGCTGAAGCAGTACCTCATCATGTCCCAGCATCCCCAGCAGCACCGTGCTAATATTCTTCCTAATTGCAGCATCTACTTTTGCACCAGCTCCTCGTGTGACAAACCGCAGCGCTTGCAGCATTGTATCCCTGGAAGAGATCACATTCTACAGTGAGACACTGCCTCTCCCCCATCCTCCAAGAGAAGTTTTGCTCTGGATATATGTAGATCCCTGCACAGCAGTTACACTGAGATGCCTTACAGTTTGGGAGAGTGATCCCCTCGCTGCACTGCTGGAAACTCCTTCCTAGACAGAACTTCCATGTCTCTGTCTAACACAACACAGATATTTTCTGACTGCTCAAACATTAAAAGAATTACCATGTCAGGAAGTTCATATCTTAGGGATCTGTGCCCTTAGGATACGAGAACAGCTGCTTTACTTCAGGTCAGACTGACAGACAATACTGCCTTTTATCTGAAAGTGGGCTGCTTGGGGATGTGCAGGAGAGGAGAACTGGGCAGACCTCAAGCATTCTTTCTCCTAAATACTCTCACAGCTCACCTTCTGACACAGGAAGGCCCCATCATCCCCATTCTTGGTTTACAGTCCACAGTCCATTAATAGTTGCATCTTACTCTAACTGGGGGTTTTGTTCATTCGTGCAGCTCTTTCTTTCATCCTCAGTAAGCAGGAAGGTCTGAGCTGTCAGCTGCAGCTTACCTGATGGCAGAGTCATCACTGGAACGAATTCCATTCAGGAGCTCTGTGAAGAGAGGATCCACTTTGACATGGATGACAATGAGCTTCCCAAGAGCATCGGCAGCTTTAAGGCGAACAGCGCGGTTTGAGTCTTGCAGAGCTTTGGTGAACGTTGTTTGCAACTGGGGCAAAAACGGTTTCAGAGCAATCTCAACCTATTCCAGAGTGGAAGAAGGGAAAGTGGTGGGGTCAAGTATTAAAGAACAGCTAGAGATCAAAGCCTGAAAACAGCAGGATCTCTTCTACAGAAGTTTGTTATCAGAGAGCCCTTGTTAAATCTAATGGGCTACTAAAATAGGAAAAACATGGAACAACAATTTACCACAAAACCTCTGACCTTTTCCAATCTAATCATCTTTTCTTCACACTGAAATACAGGGGTAGCACTGAGAAATTTTACACTGTCATGAAGAGCCTTTTGTATTCAGAGCACTGAATAAAAGTTCAGCTCTGTTCAAAAATACGTAAGATCTTTGCACTTAACAATACATAAAAATGTTGGATACAGGAGAGATTAATTACATGGTGAGTTTCCATTACTTGAAAGTGGGATCAGCATTTATAAATATTTCTAAGAAACCCAGTAGTTCAACACTGGGGACTTTTTTTGTAGGCCAGAAGCTGCTGGAAGAATGCAATCCAGTTGCTATTCCTACATATCAAATCCACAGCAGCAGGCATCACAGCTGTATTTACATGAACAGCAACAGATATTTCTGAAGGTTGCCATGGAAAATGCTCACAAGCCACAGTCCAGTACTTTCAATCTTACCTTAGCTAAAAGGAGGCTTAATGTTTCAAGCAGAGCCACCTTGACATTCCAGCTGAACCGATCTCCCAAGATTCGAATGAGTGGCCCAGTGATGCTCACCACAGATGGTTTGAGAGCTTCAGCAGAAGTCAGCTTTATAACCAGCCCTAAGGCCTTTGCTGCCTCCTCCTTCTGTTCTGGATTACCAGTTAAAACACCTTCCCGCAGCACCACAAGTATGGAAGTCACTCCCTGTCATGAAAATCAGATAAGAAAGCTTAGAAGCTAAGATGCAAGAAATATGTATCTTATTTTTGCTCCTATTATATACCAGATGCACAAACTTGGAGAGTTTCTCTCAATTTCCTGTTGACCTTCAGCTGCCTGGTTCCACATTGACAGAGCTACTTTTATTTGGTTTGATTTCATGCCTCTCCGCCTTACTAAGCCAGTTGCTATGAGAAAAGTGGTGGCGGCTCAGGGAATTTTTAAACCAGAGAATTTTGGCAAAGAAGTCCAGTCTTACTCCCCCACAAAAAGCTGCCAGCAACCATAACTTATGTGCATAACAGAACTGTCAGAGGCCTCACTGCAAGAGGGGTCTTCTGCAGGGTTACTCAAGAGCTCCAATCTACAGAAAATCTTCCAATATACAGGTTTGGAATGCCTAAATAGTCACTGCTTCTAATAGCTGTAATAGCAATCAGCTCTCCCCAAAGGTGAAGATGTGATGTGATGGAGGTGGAGATTGTGGTTGTGATGAATCTGTGCTCATTCTGATCCTTTACCTTCTTAGGAATACAGAATCCTGGCACATGTTCACCCTTGGCCTCGTTCCCTACAATCCGGATATCCCTGTGCAGGTCCTCAATGAGAGCAAGCTGGTTCCCAGCATCTAATTTCTGCAGGAGAGAGGGGGAAAACAGAGATCAAGCAACATGACATCCAGATATCTTTTGTGAAGTCTTCTCAGGGCAGGCATTACTACTGTAACCTTTTCAAGCTGCCTCTCACCTTGGTGATGGAATTAAGTGCATCCCAGCTTTCATTCAGAACTACAGGGTTGGTGTCATTAAACAGGCGAATCAAGCCTGAAACCAAGCTCCTGAGATGCCCAGTGTAGTCTGCTTTTGTCTTGGTGCAGTAGATATTCAGCATAACAGCTGCTGCCTGTCTCATGCCCAGCTCAGGGCTGCGGGTAGCTTCTAGCAAATCTTCAGTTATAATCCTTTGTCCAACGTCATCTTCCACAGACAGGATCACAGACTGGCAGTTCGCCATCTCCTGAAGAGTCCAAATTAACTTTGCATTAGCTCTCAAACAAAACAAAACCAAATATAGCCTCAGGTTTCTTCATGTTATCCCCAGCACTGTCTCAGGTAAATACTACTACACACTCACTTGCTAATTGTTTCTCATTAAAGAGCTGGTCACAGCACTATTAAAAGGCTTGGCTCAATGCTGGTGCAGACACAGATATGACCAATTCCTAAAATTTAACAAGTGACCAAACTCTGCTGAACTGATTGCTGCAGCAGCTGCAGGAGGGCTAATTTACAAAAATCAGTCTGTCCATCTTACTCATCCATGAGAGACTGTGAGTCTTGTCAGATAACATTCTTCTGATTTAGGTAGTTTAATGTGGTGTGTCACAGCACTAATTATAAGCAAGTCTGTGGGTATATTAGAGATCTCCAGGCAGAGATCTTGAGGCTAGAAGCTGATCTAATGGGTATCCATCCACAGCAGAAAAACAACAGGACTCTGTCATTCATTTCTAATTCACCAACTGATTATGAAAATTTCTGTCCACAATCACAACTCCAGGATGCTCTCTGGAGTCCAAACACCAGATGTTTTGGAAAGCAGTACAGGAGGAGTGCAGCATGCAAAACAGGAGATTTCCTCCCTGCAGCCCTTTAATCTCTCAGTCTTCTACACCAAGAATAAATACAAAGTTAACTAGACTTTCTGGCAGTTCTCCAGGAATAAGTAAACTGAGAATTGTATCTTGTGGCAGGCCAAAGAGACTTTAAAATGGATACAAATAGATTTGGAAAGCATACGTTTTTTGACTTACAATATGCCACCAGGCAAAAAGACTCATCCTGGAGAAGCTAATGGACTGAATTAAACACGCCAATCTGTGAATCTAGAGAACACAGATTCTGGGCTGGGAAGTAAACCTGGTGCACTATCTTCAGGCAACCTGTCACAACAAAGAGCTGAGCTGTGCTACTTGCCAATTGCTCTTCACTGGTGCCCAGCTTCTCTTTGAGTGCAGACATCATGGCAGGCAGGATGACACTCAAGTGCCGTGTCAGAGCATCCCCTGCTACTGAGGAGAGGAAAGCCAGCACCCGGGTGTTCACTGGGGGGGTAGTCAGCTACAAAAATAAAAAATAACACCAAAAAATTGAGACGTAGTAAGTTTTTTCAGCAGGAGTCTCACTTTCTCTACAACATGAAATATTTATGCATCACAAGCCAAATGACAATGTTTTGAGCACAAAATCAGAAGAAAATTTCAGACTATATTCTCCCTTTTGCCATATTGGTCCAAAGAAAACTGGCAGCGAAATGAGGAAACAGAACAGATAAAAAGTTTAAAATTTGTTTCCCATTGTACCTTTGGCACCAAGTAAGGCAGCACCACACGGCTCTTAACAGCCATAACTTGTTTAAGACCATCCACAGCAAAGTCAGCTGTCTCTTCATTATCCTACAGGGAAAGAGAAAGAGACAAACTTGAGAAATGATCTGTGACACACCAAGCTAAGTCCTGTTTCAAGGGACAATTTTCTATGTGATCATAAAAACAAAACCAAGTCCTTCTATTCAAAAATGTTCTCATATTCTCATAGAATCTAGCAAAACCCAAACGAAGCTCTTCTGTCACATCAGAAAGATTTTCCATTTCAGGCATGGTGTCCAAGCAACTTCATCAGGTGACAATGGCAACTCCATCGCAGAGCCAGATGTAGCAATTCTTAGGCCTAGGCTTAAGCCACAAAATCTTCCCTACCACAGGCTAGGATGACTCCAGGAGGAGACAAAATACTCTGCCTTTCCCTGGAAGGTCTGCCACTACAATCCTCCTCCTCCTTTAAGGTAATTACTCAAAACTTGTCCCACAGCATCATTAATCAGGCTGTTGACTAATGCTGAGCAATGCTCACCAGCTGCTTCAGCAAGAAGGGCAGGATGTCTTCAAGAGCCTGATGGCCAATTGTTGAGTGCAGCTGTTCAAATGTTTTGGCTGCAGCCTCTCGAACTTCTTCCAGAGGGTCACACAGTGCTTTTCTCACTGTAGGAACCAGGGACTCAGAGAAAAGCAGAACCTGTAGATGAAGAGATAAAATGACAGAACCTCTAAAGCACAAAAGACACACGTATCTCAGTAAAGTAGCGAGGAATGCAGAATTTTCACAACTGAAACAAAACTGCAGTTTGGTCAGAATAATACTGGAAGAAAAGCAGGATCCATCAGCACAAATAGTTGCAGTGCTCTAAGGCTACCTAGTGGAAGATTTCTACTATTATATCTCATAAATGGCAATGTTTACATTTACCGACTGATACAAATTCTTACCATTTGCCTGAGCAGCAACTCAGTGTTAATTACAAGCCCTGACTTCAGACCACAGAACAAGCACTAGCTGTATTTTTCTGTCTCAAGTGCAATACTTGCACCATAACATCAATTCCTGGGGGAATTTCACCTGGCACATGTGACTCACCGCATCCCTGCTGGTTGATTTCATGATCTCACTCAAACCGATGCAGACTCCTTGCCTCTCATCACTCTTGTCTGATCTCAGTCCATCTTCCAGGATAGGAATGATTTCAGGAAGGATCTTCTCCCCTAACTTTCGGACAAGGTCTCCTAATGTCCGTGCTGCAACCTGTTCCCAAAAACATATTAATTATTTTCTGTTTTTATAAAACCCTTAGAAGCTGAACTGTGAGCAAATGTTCACTTTTGACCATGCACTACTGCTCATAGTGCAGACAGAGCAGTAGGAATGGAAACAGTATTACAAATGACCATCAAAAAATAATTTTACTGTCATCACAATCACAGTTGCCTTCAGCAGACAGAGAACTCAGACATCCTCATGGTCAGAACAGTTAAACTGATGACAGCTTTGGAGGGACTTATACAGAGGAATTGTCCTGTGTTCCTCAGGAGTTGTTTTCTACAGTCACCTGCAGGATCAGGAAGGCACAATTAATTCCTCACCGTTCGCTTATCTGCACAAGTACTGGCCAGGAATTTCAGCAGAAGCCCAAAGAGTGTTGGCAGGATTTCCCGGAGCGTGCGAGGAGTGTTTGATACAACGATTTTCCAGACATGTAAGGAGGCCTGGCGCACCACCAGCTGCGTGTCCGAGCGGCCCATGTAGAGCCCTGCCAGCACCCTGTTCCTCCTCTCCACTCCCAGAGCATTAATGATAGCCTGGAAAGAAACAGCACAGAATTGTATTATCCGCCCCTGAAATCTATAAAAAGAACAGAATGCGTGATTAGTCAATATGTCTTTCCAGCAGGCTGTCCATGCTGATTTAAAATAGGAGAATTTGCAAAAAATAAAGGCACAACAGTCAAAAACAGCTTTACCTTGTTTGACTGGGCTGTTCCAAAGTTGTCATCCTCTGAGGCAGTTTCTGTGGTCATTTTTCCAGTGACTCCTGAGATATGGAATAGAAGATCTCCAAGGAGCTGAACTGAGCTAAACCTGGCAACAGGAGCAAGTCAAGTGTTATGAACAGGGTGCTGAGGCAGTGCCTGTCCAATTCTGACAGGACCAGAGCCAAATGTGGTCTGCACAGCTGGGTCTGCACTGAAATGCTGCATGGGCTGATGTGTAACATCAGTCTGCTGGCATGGCTGAAAGCAGCATGATAAAGAGAAAGGGAAGGAGTGAATGCCAAACTGAAAAAGCTGAGAGCATTTTCAAATCAAAGCAATGAATCCAAGAATAGCCTTGACTCTAACAAGGAACAAGACATTGCCTGCATCTGTCTAACCCAAACGACATTCACCTGGGGTAAGAGTACTCAGCAGCACTCAGCTGGCACAAATAATTTAGTGCAGCTAAGTTTTGAGCAACTGCTATTGGCTATTGTGAGTGCTCCACTGCGCATTTTCATACACAGGAGAACAGTAAGTTGCTCAGCATTTGGAAAAATGAAAAATAGTACTCAAGGGCTAAATATTACCACATCAACTGTCTGGGAAGTGCATTTCAGAGTCACCACCAGAATTAATAATCCAGCATGAATGCTCTGCAGGTAGTAGGAAACCTGATCCAGCCCAGCAGGGCTTTGCAGACTCAAGTGCTGTAAGGCATCACACTCAAATCAACAAGCAAAAAAAGACGCATGTTTTTGCTTCACAGGAGGTCTCCGCGTTTTTTTGAGAGCAACACAAAGCCTAAATCCCACCAGTTTTCCAAGCATGGAACGTTTGTGGGCAGCTGGTTGTGCCTTACCTTATCCTCCACAGGTCATCAAAGAGCCCATCCTCGAGCTGTGGCAGCAGCAGAGCAATGGCAGTCTCGGCGTACATGCTGATGATTCGCTGCCCCGCGCGCAGCGCCGTGTCCCGCACAAACTCGTTCTCATCTGCCAGGGCCTGCACACAGGCACAGAAAAGGGGCTCTGAAAACTCAGCCTTTCAGCACAATACACAAAAGCAACGGGAGGAAAATAAACCAATGTTTTCTCTCTCCACCATGAAAACCGAATGAACTACAAAGCTGTGAATGCACAAAGATGACTTCAAAAAATGACTAGTGACCACAAGTAAAAGACAGCAAGCCAATAACTTAGGAGAAATAATTTATAATTTAAATTGCCTTTCTTTTTTTCTAGTAGTCCAGCCAAGATGGGCAGGCTATTGCACATCCCACAATAATTGAAAATTATTGAAAATGATACTTAAAATATTCTGGAGGCTTCTTTTTATTCTCTGATAAATAAAATTTTTCAATTTTGCTACATACCTTAAGGATACATGGAATGATGGGACCAACATAGGGAGTGAATTTGTCTCCAAAGGTAATTGGCAGGTAGTTGAACATCATGATATAACCATCTCGTACGTGTGGAGCAATATCCACTTTACTGGCAGTAGCTACAATCTCTGGCATAAGTTTCTCCAGCTTTTCTACCCCCAAACCAGCCATAACTTCAGCCAGACCTAGAGGAAAAATGCAGGAAATTGAGCTGATACACACAAGAAACAAGCAGATAATCTGATTTAATATGAGAAAACCTGAGCTCAGTGCTCACACACAGCTGTCCCCACCTTGAGCAGCACCAGAACGATCCACTGAGCTCTGCTCATAAGTCAGTGTCTCCATCAGCCACGGCAACAAGTCCTCAAAGCAGGATTCTCCCATACCCTTCACCATGGCCCCCAGGGCCTTCGCAGACACTGTGCGCACCTAACAGCCAAGGGAAACAGAGATCTGCAAAATGTCCACTCAAAGGTGATGCAGATGTGCCAGACTGATGAGAACAATGTACCTAATGCACTGAAAGACAAACTGTGTTTGTACAAAAAACTTACTTCAGGTACAGGATCCAACAGAGAGGCCTTCAGTCCAGGGGTCACACTGGGTAGGTACGGAGCCAGATCCTAAAACAACAAGCCCAAAAAGTCAGAACCAGATTCAAAATGAGAGAAAACATAGTCACCTTCATGTAAAGGACATTCACCCCTTATAATCTGCAAACAAACTTAACATCCTGAGAGTTTAATTAGCAGTTCTCACAATACTGCAGACAAACATAGTGAATTAGTCCGCAAGTCCAAGAAACACCAGTTCTGTGCAGATCACTCAAAACCTTTTTAATGCTCACTCACAACCCAGCAGTTTGTGTCTTAGGAAAATCCAACACTCTTAACATTTACACAAGGTTTAAATGTAGAGATTATCAGCACAAAAATTAAACACAGACCTTTAGCCTACAGTCAGGTCTGTCAAATACTTTTCAAACAAACCCTGATCCATTTGTTAGCAGTTGATCTGTGTTTCACTTGTTTGTTTGTTAAGGCATTTCTTATATGGTAAAAATTACAAGACCTTTTTGCAGGGATAAACTGGTAATAACTAGATGACCAAAGCTGACAGTCTTAAGGACCTGATAACTGTCACTATCCTTACAGTCATCTGCTCATTTACATACATTTAATTAAGCTGCATGGATGTTAGTATATTCTACCTTAATAGCAAAATCTCCAAGTCAAATAAATTCCCTCTAATGCTTGTCACAGTAATCAATTAGAATACAGTCAGAGGGCACGTTTAGCACTGTACCTTCTGGTCAGTCAAGGAGTACATGTTCCCAATGATCTGGGCAGCCATCTTCCTGGTGTCTGTGGAACGATCCTGGAAAGCTCTCTGAACAATTGGCATGATCAGTGCTAAGGATGGAGCATCAATGAAATGGACAAATTTGGTATCCAGTAGAGTCTGCAAACACTTCTGAGTCTTCCTGGAGGGGTCAGTGAGAGCATCCAACAGAACTGGAGCAATTGCTGAATGTTTTTAAAAAGGAGAGAAAAGACTCTATTTGTACATAAACCAAAAACGTGTCAGAATGAGCGGGTGTGCTCTCATGGGATGTTTTAGGTCCTTCTAAAGCAATAAACAGCACAAGGACAGGGGAAACTCTATTAATATCAGCTGGAAAAATGGACAGGAACATTTAAAAAGCCTGGAAGCAGACAGCTGCTGTTAAGCTTTCATGTTGTACATCCGTAGGATTAGTTTAATTTCTATACAAATTTGATTTAATCCTAAACACTATGAACCTAAACCTTGCTATTTTATAAACTAGAGTCACATCAGGACATCAGAGATGCACAGACAAGTCTTACCCAGGATCTCTGGATTCCTGATGACAGACCCAATCTGCCTGAGAGCCTGCTGCCCTGCATTCTGCACCTTCACATGGGAATCTGTCAGCACTTCAGTGAGTTTGGGCACAATGTTGGGTAAACAGGAAGAGAGTTGTTTGGGAGCACAGTATGCCATAGCCCCCAGCAGTTCCACTGACCCTGTGAACAAAGTACACCAAGAAAAAAAAGAAAAGACAAAACATAGTATTAAGAACTGACATGAGATGATGATCACATTTACTTCAAACTCAAATCTAACACAAAGAAAGGCTGAAATGCATTAAGGCACTCTATGCCACCTAAAGACACCAACAAATACTTTTCTTTTGTACAAGGGAAAATGAATGTGTTAAAAAAATTCCAGGTTCTGAAGCATGACTATAGAGACAGGATACAAACTGTCCCTTGAATATGCCACATGGACAAGGCTGCTATCTAATGTGTCAGGGAACTCAGCTGTAAAAAGCTGGAGAAGTTCTACAGTCCCTTTTAAGACAATAAACCATCATGGCCATCTGTAGGGATGAAGGAATAGACAAGGGGGATGACAGCAAAGGGGTCTGTGGGTCATTCTCAATCATGTCTGGCACATATTGGTCCATACCAGCTTTAGTTCTCCAAGATTCCTCTTCCAGTGCTGC
Source organism: Thryothorus ludovicianus (assembly GCA_013397245.1). Lineage (NCBI taxonomy): Eukaryota > Metazoa > Chordata > Aves > Passeriformes > Certhiidae > Thryothorus > Thryothorus ludovicianus. Next base: position 922,931 of record VZTB01017790.1, on the reverse strand, counting down.
AAGAAGTGATGGCAAAACCAGTTTCACTCCATGAGTACTCAGATTGCTCATTACAGCTTTGGCACAGTCATCTGCAGCCTCCAAGGAGAAGAGAACACTTACAAACTGTGACACAAGACTGTTTTCCTTCCTCTGAGACTCTCTGGGAACAAAGCTTTCACGTAAATAGTGTCTCAGTACAATCATGCAGTTGGCTAAGTAGCTCCCAATTAATGGCCAATGAAATCAGATGCTTTCAGCTACTAAGAAGATCAAATTGTTATTAGTGGTATCTCAGGGGATAGGTCACCTTCTCTATTTCCCTCGTTACAAACAAGATTCACTTCCATATCCATTCATCTGGGCTTTTTAACACTGTGATAGCAGAAATTTAAGGCACCTTACCTCTCGCACGTACTGGTTCCCATCTCCAAAACAAAGCAGCAAGTGAGGCAGCACATGAACCACATAGGGCTCAAATAGCTTCCCCAGCATGCTGCAGAGCATCTCGAAGGCAAACAGAGCCCCTAAAAACCAAAAAAGGACAGTCAGAGGAAAATACAGCTTCATTTAAGGAGGATGGGAAAAGAAGATACTCTTTGCTAAACATTGTTCCAGAAGCACTCAAATCTCACAGCTGAAAGTCCCTTGCTTTCTTGCCTTTGTGGCTTGTGCTGTGGTAGGGATTTGTGGCCTCAGAAAAGGAGCTCTGCCCCAGCAACACCTGCCTTTGGATACAGGAGACAAGGCACGTCCATATGGTCTAGGACTAGAAATCCTTCTTCCACCACGATGTGGATCGAGCCATTTTGGGACACTATACACAACCAACAGCCTCGCAAGAGATATTTCCCACTTCTTTTTTGCCAAACTTTAGTAAAATAAATGTAGCTGAACCAAACACAGGGGTACAGGAACTTCACCTGACCTCAGTGGTAGTAGGTACAAGAGAAATGCTAAACATCTGGAGGGAAAAGCTCTTGTCCCTTACCCTCCCGCCGGCGGAAGTTCTTCTTGTCCTGGATAGCATCGGTCAGCGTGGTCATCATCTCCTGCTGCTTGAGAGAGAGGATGCCCAGGCCCTTCACCAGGCCTGCCAGACCATAGGCTGCACCTTTGCGCTCAGCGTACTTATCAGACTCCAAAAGCAGCTGCATCAGCTTCTGGATCATTCCTCCTGCATCCTCCTTAATTGCAGGCACTAGAGGTGGTAAACAGCTTGCCACTGACTCTTGGACCTGTAAAACAATCCGCCAGCCACCAGATCACAAACCAGTCATTACTAACATAAATTCCCCCTAGAATTCATCCCAAATGAAATTTTTCTGTCACCATTTTCCATCTCTCTACCATCCCTGACCGTATCCTGGTGTTAACCTGCCTCTGTGTGGTACATGACAACTCCTCACAAAGGAACCTACCTGCTGAGATGGGGTGGACAAGGCTGCTATCAGTTTGCCAACAATTGGTTTCACTTTAGGGTCACTCTTGTCCAGATGTTTTGCCAGTGACCCCATCAGAATGACCACGCTTTGCCTGACAGCATCATAACTGGCATCATTAGGAGCATTTTTCAGGAATTCTTCAAACACTGGCAAGAGAGAGTTAACATTGTCCTGAAAAACAAAACCACAGAACTTGCCACTAGAGTCCACTCAGAATGAGATTTGCTATGCTCAGTGGACTTGTTTGTTCTTCTCTGAGCCAACAACTGAACAGTTTGTTCTTCTCTGAGCCAACAACTGAACAATCACACTGTATTTACAGTTCATTTCATGTGTCACATCACATAAAACCTTGTACCATCCCGACAGGCACCAAATATTTCCTGCTAAAGAGAAATTTGCTCTTCAAAATTAGAATCCCCAAGCCTGCCAGCAGGATGTTCTGCCAGAAGCAACGCAAGTTCCCAGGCCTGAACATCAGTGCCCGCTCTTCTGCTTGCCCCATTTGCCAAGGGAATGCAGAAACATCAAACAAACTTCACTTTTTTTTCTAAGAAATACAATGAATGAATAATATGAAAATACCCCAATAGTCTCGGGCTAAACTAAAGAATACAGGCATCTGTCCAGAGGTTACTAGCATATAGGAAATCAGAAGCTGAGCAATTCACACCCTGCACACCTTTCTCCATCTGACATTGCTGGGGAAGAGCTGGCAGGGAGAAGGACGGTCCTCAGTTTCTCAATGTTTTAATTAAGCCAACAATCAGCAAAGTTTTGCGTTTTGCTTTGCATGAAGCCTGAAAAGGAATTCTCATCTTCTCAGAATTAAAAGATCTGTGGTCTGATTTCACTGTAATTACTCTAATTTTATACATTTTCAACTCCAGTTGATCCAGGGATATTACATTTTATAGAAATGACAGGGATGAACCACATTTAGTCAACACTAGACACTAATTGAACAACTCTGAACACAAAATTCCTAAATGAAAGTTTTTGGCTGCTACAAGTAAAAGCAACCTCTGAGAAATTCATAAAAATTAAAAAAAAATAAATAAAATTACAGGCTCCAACACAGTATCTACATATCCATTACATCTTTTTTCCACTGGTAGAGACAGAAACATTCAGACTTACTTTGCCATGAGTGTTGAGTGTTGAAAGAGCTGCATCCAACATGCACTTCCTGACCTCAGGACTGCGATCATTGAGAGCATCCGGCACAAAAAACTGAAAGAGGGGCTTCACCTGAGAACTGTCCAGGTGCTCTGAGAGCTTGTTAAGGGCCAGTGCTATGCCACACCTGTGAAGAAGGTGACAGGCCTGTGAGCTTACTGACTTCTCACAGAATTGAGAGCTCACAATCACATTTGCTATCAGCAACAATTACAGAAACTGAGAGCGAGAACCATTATGGAAACAAAATGCCTTGGAGTGTCCAACCTCTGTGCATTTCATTACATAACTCCATGCTGCAGTCTCCCACAAGGACAACAATCCCTCAGCCATATAATAGCTTTTATCTCAATTAAGCTTTAGGGATACTTGAGCCAACTTAGGCATCAGGATCACTTCAACTACTGCTGAAATGCAGCAGCTTTACAACAAGGTACGTCAGCATTAAAGGATAGATTAGCTCAAGACAAGTAGCAAACAAGATGATCTCCAATTAAACCTGTACAGAACATACAAGTAACAGAAAGTAATTATCCAAACTGGAATTTGGCCAGTTCATTAAGGCTTGCACTGATGCTCTTGAAACAATCAATGGCCCATACAGAGGTGGGAACACGGCAAGCAAAGACAAAAATCAGATAGTCTGAGAGACTGTTTTTATCAGGGCATAGAAATGACAGCATCCAATATTTTGATGGAGTTCTGCCTCCTCCCAGTTTGCCTGAGATGCACAAATATTCTCTACCAGAAGGACACATGAAAACAGCAAATCAATACGATTGCGTGTAATTTGTTCTTCTAAATAAAAATCAAAAATATTTCATTTGGATGCACAGGAAGTGATGAGATCAATCTGAATATGACTGTACCTTGCTTCCCACTGGTCAGGTGGTGATTCAGATATCACTCGTCCCAAAGCATCCAAAACTGGAGGTGGCCTCTGGAAGGAGAAAAGATTTCATTAAAATGCCTTTTCCAAGGATAGGCACACGGAGAATTTGTCAACCATACCTGCAATGCCATTTGATAATACTGCACAGAGTTATGGTACCACTAGCAGAAGAGCAAAGTAAAAAAACAAGCAGAGAGCAAGTCTGGGGTCAAAGTTACAACTGACACTGCCCTACCACTGCCTTTCTGCATCATCTAAGGCACCCCTCCCACCTGTCCAATGGTGCCATTAGTGGCTAACATGAAGTTCAAGACACTGAGGTCTGTGCTAAGCTGAAACAGGACAACAGTAGATTCAATGCACATCTGCAGGACAGACAGAAGGAGAAGTGACTAACAGAAAATAAAGCAGCAGCTCATGCCTGTCAAACCCTTAGGGCAAGAGTACTTACGTAGAGCTTCTCCTGGTAGATCTCTGTGAGCTTGCTCATGACCTCTGCTGCTTGCTTTCGGTATTGAGCTACAGCTCTGGAAAGGGCCTCAGCCCCTGCCTGTCGCACTGCCTCCTCGTGGTAGATGACATCTTTGATCAGCAGGGAACACAGGTCAGGCTGCAGCTCCAGACCCATGGACTCCCACAGCCTGCAGCACACACACAGAGGCCATGGGTCACCCTTCAGCAGAGAAGCCACTGCCACGTGTACAACTGGAGTGACCTCCAGCTGTGGGGCAAAGCTCCTGAGAGCAGCTCCATGCCGTGGGCAGAGAAGAGATCCCCCTAAAACCCAATCAACAAAGAACCCTCACCTCTCTGCCAGCCTCTGAATCTCATCTTCAACATCAAACTTTACTACCCAGAGGCGACGCAACAGGTTCAGTCCATTCTTCTCATCACTGTCTGGGGTTGGTAGAACCATTTGTAGCTCCATCAGTCCCTGAGTTAGACAGCAGGAAAATCAGTGCAATAATCTGATTTTTAGAAACAGATGCTTTAAAACACTTAAAACTCTTGGCATGTCAAGCTCTCTAGTGGTTGTAAGTGTCAAAATTCATGTTTGCTTGTGCCTTACACTGCCCATGGTGGTCAAGGATTTCCTACGGCTAGTAGGTGAGATGGTGGGACTCAAGAACAGTGCTTCAAGGCAGGTTGCAGAGAGGCTCTGGTGACTACAGTCTGTTCTGCTTCTAAGCACAGACACGACAGCTCAGGTGGGCTGAACTGGAATTTGTTTCATGGCAAAGAATACCAAGCAACCTTAAGGTTTTTCTTTCTGTGTTCTCAGAAGTCACTAAGCCTGAAGCTTTCCAATAACAAGGCCTGGCACTGACAGGAATTTTTTGACAGCTTCTCTCTTTAAGACTAAGCTCTAGCCAATTGTAAACAGAAGGTGTTAAGCAGTCCTAATTATACCCCTTTTAAGGAAACAAAGGTGTGGATAAATCCAGACTCCTTTTTGGAGATAAATCCAGCACAAAGAGAAGGACTTGGAGCATTATTGTTCAGACTGCCTCTGACACACTGCCCAAAGCCTGGCATCACAGCATTTGGTGTGACCCTGCTGGATCCCCACCTACCCTGAGAGCTGCATCCCGAACGTTCATGCACGGAGCCTGCAGGGCCTGCAGGAGCACATCGATCTCCTCCTGCTCGGCGTAGGCACAGCCGCGCTCTCCGCTGCTGCTCGCGCACAGCGCTGTCAGCGCCTCCGAGGCCAGCACCTACAACAGCACCAGCAAGTGTCACGGGTCCCACCACACCTGAACCGCTGTCAGAGCAACTGCTGAGTGCTGCCACAGCAGAAAAAACTCCCAAAGAGCAGCGACACAACTGACACGTGACAAGTTCAGCCCAATTCTCTGCTTTTTATTATTGACATTTCTGCCACCTCGTCCCTTATAACAAACACTCAGAGGAGAGACTACTGAGCTTATCTGGCTGACAAGGCCTTAGAGAAAGAAAAAATGTCACCTCTGGAAGACTGGAGAATATATTTGGTGTAATAAAACCCACAAAAAAAAAAGATGCAAACATTTTAATCCAGGAATACCATGAACAAGAAGAAAACTGGGAATGTATCAACCACCAGCATCAGAGACTTAAATCCGTTGGTACATTTCCTTCATTTAGATGCTGATGAAACTCAGGGAGAATCCTGACTGTGGTTATAAAGCTGAGCACTCACCTGTAACCGTGGAGAACCCGTTCCTATCACTCGGGTCAGCAGAATCAGCATGTCCCTGCGGGGCAGCAACTCTGGGCCATTCTGAAAGGTTAAAGGGAGAAAAGGGCCAGGGGGTAGAGAAGAAAAAAATTTTTTATCTTGTGATTTCAAAGTGCCTTGCCTATGTATGACCCTCTTTAAAAAATCCCAGTCAAATCCTAGGGCTGGACAGGTACCAAAACCCATGGCAGAAAACAATCCTATCCAGTTAACTCTAACTTGGAGAATTCATCTGCTTGGTCCAGTTTTCACATCAGCTGTTTGATCCCATAGTTCATCTGAAGGAGATCACCTGACCCCACAGCTCTCACCTCATCCACCAACAAAGACTGGCCATTTCCTGATGATCTCAGTTGAGCATGGACAGTAAGAATCTGCAGAATCTTGACAAGGAATTCCTCCTTGTCTTCGCTGTTATGGGGTGTCTCAGTCATAACTGTCTTCAGGAGAGGAAAGACTAAGGAAAATGCTGGAGCTGATAATGGGGCAGCACCTGTGGAAAGGAAAAACCACCCTGTGAACACAGCTGATCCTCCCATGACTTGGTTAATAATACTGACTGGTATAAAATGTACACTTGAATGGCTCATAACAGATACAGCCAAGCTTCAGCCTCATGCACAAAGATGCTAAGTAAATATAAGTATTTGCCACTTAACAGCAGCATCAGTGTAGCTCCAACAGTGACTCCTGGCTTTTCAGTGGTAGGTTAAGGACTTGATAATCTTAAGGGTCTTTTCCAACCTAAATGATTCTATGATTCTACCTGGCTTAAATTCAAGTCACATTAGGATTCCAAATTACAACCAATGCCTCAAGAGTATAGAAACACATACTGTAAATGGAATTGAAACAATTCAATGAATTAGACAGCCACTTAATAAAGTTCATTTGTCCCAGAGCAAAGCCCTGTTTTTCAGCTGCATTCCCTTTAAACACTTCCTGCCAACCTAGCTAACTTGTCATTCCAGCCTTCAGCTAGATCCTTGAGAATTAAGTCCTTCTAATTCTGGTGCTAACCTTTACTCCCCTCCCCTCCTTGAAAATTGTTAAAAGATTTTGCTCCTTCCTTTCTACAGGACCTTGGCTACAGTATATAACAAATGCTCCTTCCAGTCCTTCATTAGTCCAGTCAATATTCAAGTATCAGATGTCTAAGGAAGACATTTCCTTTCTATATCCTATCCATGCTGACAGAGAATGCCCAAGTTTCAATTTCTAAATGCAGATGGAGAGCAATGCAGATACAATACTGCAGTATTAGTCAGCTTATGTAGGGCAAAAATACTGCAAAAGTAGTTCAAGGGAGAAATATTAAATCCCAAACACATTCTGAGCTCCTATTTAACATTAACAGCTTCAATAAAACCCTCTCTATTTCTCATGTGGGATTTTTCTCTCTGTTTGCTCAATATGTGTTTGCTTTTACACGTTTCTTTTTTAATTATTGGCTGGATATTTTTAGCCTTAAACCACTGTCCCTCTATAAACAGCAGGAGGAAGAAAGCTTTACTGAAGAAGAAAAATGTTCTACTCACACAATAGCTGGTATTGACCAACACAAGAAAGATTATAGAATGTATCTTTCCAATTCAGCAATGAATGATAAATTCTATCATTCAGATTACAAGGAGATATGGTATCTCTTAGGTCTCACAGTAACCTAAGAAATTCACCTCAACTAAATCATATCATACAAGTACATTCCAAAGAACTTCAAAAATGAGGAAAAATCTTTTGGGAATATAGTATGACTTGTCCAACAACGTGCTGTGGAAAATACTGCCTTTCTCTTGCAAAAGTGGAAAAAAATAATTAGCTATTAATTTAATGAAGCAATACAGGAAATCTTGAAGGACTGAAAATACTTCCACTATTCTCTGGAAACAAGCCTGGAAAAGGATTCAAACGTTAGTGAATGTGCACTTACTATGGCAATAAATTGTACAGTGGAGACAGCAAATTATCACTGAGATGTTCAGCACTGAAGTGGTGATCAACATGGCCAATGGCCACTGGTCAGCTGTGACAGTGACATGTGCCACAATCACACCACTGAACAGCAAGAGAAATGAACTATGGGGCTAAGGGACCAAACAGAATCCCACATTGCCCTTAAAAATATACACCACCTACCACAGCAGCTTTTGACTGGGTTATTTGATGAAACAAAGCCTGAGTGAAGTGAACCACCTCTACCCCTGCAGCACATCCTGAGACAGCCAAAGCCATCCCAGCCCCCAAAGGACACACACACCAACCCTCCTCTGCTGTACTGTTATCTTCAGTGGAGTGGCACAAGTAACTCCGGGAAATAAAATATAAAAAAAAAAAAAAAATTACCTTAACTCAAATCATTATCTTGCACTGTAAAAATATTGGTACTTGCCTTCATGTTACAGAGTGGAGAGAACTGCTCTTTCTATAATCGTGCCAGTATAAAATATTCATGAACTGCAGCACCACACAGCAAACAAGCAGAGGCCATGGGCACTTCACTGCTGTGATCACAGATAACAAGCAATTATTCTGTATCTCCACTTAGTCTCACTGAATCCCTCATGCTAAGTGGTGTTGAAAGGTAAGAGCTGTCCTTGGCAAAGATGAGCCTTAACTTCACTGCTATTATTTCTGTATGAACCATTCTAAGGAAAAATACTGTTATTTCATTTCTACACTTAACTATAGTTGTAACATCACTTCTACTACTACCAGCAGAAAAAAAACCCTTAAGGTTTTTCACATCTACAAACAACTAGCCAATTAAAAAAGAAAAAGTGAAATTTTGCTTACAAAGAAACCTAAAACTGAAACTTTGCTTGAAAACTAAACCTAAACTGGAGGTGGGGGCAGAGTCAGCAGGATGTACCATATCTACCATACTTCATACCTGGCTCTCCCTTGCTGGTTCGGCTGGGAATGGTGTGGGCATGCAGCAAGCTGACCACTCTGTTCAGAGCAACAGGCAGCTCTTCCTGACACCAGGATTCATCTAATTCACACTCTGGTTTCATCAGGCGCAAGGTCACATGGCTTACTAGAGTACCTGGAATGGAAGAATAAAGAATCCTTGAGAGGGCTAAACCAAAACCAAAAGATTTCTCAAGAGAAAAAGCCCCAGGAACACAGACCCAAGAACTGTAACAAAGCTCTGGGCAAGAGCCCAGGCTGCAAAGAGGCTCAGAGCAGGAAGCCCAGCCCAGGGCTGTCAAGGGACAGCATTCTTCACAACGTGAGTTACATTCACATCATCCAAACTCTGCACAGGGAACACGGTCCCACAGTGACCAGCTGCTCCTCAGAGCTGCTCACAGACCAGGCAAATCTTTGGTCCCAGTCCTACCCAGCAGTAGGATCTCTGGGAAACCACAGTCATCTCCCTAAGCACTGTTCCTGCTGGTTTTTCCTCTTGGCTTTCTGTAGCACAAGGTCATGATCCACAGTCTGTGACAGCAAGAATTTTCACCACCATCAAAATGACACACCCTGCCCTTAAATAGTAACTGCAAATACTCACCAAAGGTTTTCAGTCGAGCAGGCATGACACAGGAAGCTAAGGAAAGAAAAGGCTTCTTAATCCTTGGAGCAGCCAAAGGAGATCGAAAAAGTGGCAAGAAGGAACTGATGAGACCAGGGATGTACTGAGTGAGACCAGGAGGCTTTTTCTTTATAACAGTGTCCAGGAGTCCCAGAGCTGTTTCCAGCTCATTATCAAGCTATAAGAGAAACAATTCAAGAGATTACCATAAAAAAAGCTCCACTAGGGAAAAAAATCCTGTTCTTAAATTTCATTTCTAATAACAGAAACAAAGAGGTGATTGCTGCACCATTTTCTCCCATCAAAGTGATTTGGGTCATTGGGGCTTTAGAAGTGGCAAAACATACAACCAAAACTCACCTCCTTCAGCCTTTTCCTTATCTGAGCCTCCCTTTCCAGCTGTGCATGCATCAGCTCTTTCTGCTTGCTCGTCAGCTGCACCTCATCCTTTATTCCCTTCTTCTTCTTTATCTCCTGCAACAGAGAGCCATGGTCATCACCATCTGGGAGCTACAAACACCATCCCTTCAATTAGTCAGAGAAGCAAGTTTGAAATGTGGTTTTTTACATTTTATTTTTAAAACAGTATCAAAATATCCTTCCAAGTATATCCCTCTTGAGTAAAGACACAAAATGGAAATCAGCAGGTTAACAACACTTTAGTGTAAGTTTCTCCACACTGCTCACAAATTATTTGATATCATTAAAAAGTTCTGTCCAGTTCATTTACAGAGCTAGGAGAAGTCAACCTTTGTTTAAAAAATGGGATACATACAGATAGAAGTATTCCAAAGTCGTTCAGAGAATCTTTCCCACCAGCACACACATATGCCAGAAGCCATGGAACAACACACAACTGGCAGTGAATATTCTGACCAGCCTGGCATTCCTTTTTCCATCAACTCACCTCCTTCAGCTCCAGCTCAATGATTTGTTCCTTAAAGGAATAAGCTTTGTTCTCCCTCTTCATGTTAGCCTTTTTCATACTATCCTGTTGAGCACTGAGAAGGAAAAGTAGAGAAAGAATCAGCACTGCTCTGGACTAAGGACCAGGCATAAAAGTCCAGGAACTTCTGTACAGAAAGAGCATCTGACACCACTGACAAGAATATCAGCAGTAATCAATCCCTAGATGCACAAAGGAATTATGAAGACTTACCTCTGTATTATAGATTTGTCATACAGCTCTCCCTCGGGTGTCTTCATGATGGCAAATTCCTCTCGAGTAACCTGGCACAGAGCTGGATTCTCCATTGATGCTGAGATAGTGCTGATGAGCTGTGGGAGCACTCTGCCAGGTGAAAGCAGGGAGAGAGACCCCACTGCATTCATGGATGACTGTCAAGAAAATGAAGGAAAAAACATAAGGAGTCTTGCTTAAAATTGTCTCCAAGAAGTATGTCCTGTTGAGGCAGCCCCCAATACATTCCAATCCCCAATTTGTTGTTCAGTGGGTATTTTAATGTTACCTAAAATTCTACTCAGTTGCTGGTACATTCTTTCCTTCTTAAATCCCAGCTCCTTTTCCCCAGAGACAACCTCCCTCTTCCCCACCATTTAGACAGCTCCTCCTTCCTTATAGAACAGTTAGTACTGAACTCCTCCAAAATATCTCCCAAAACTAACACAAGGAAAGCAGTTTATCACCTGGTTCTCTGGAGTGTAGGTGGTGATCCTGGGTAAGATATCATTCAGGTGTTTGGTAATGAATTCTTTAGGATCTATCTTCATCTTGATGAGGAGGGCTGGCCAAAGTCCTGGCTGCACTGCCACTAGAAAGAATAAATGAGCATAATAAACATGAAGCAGATTGTTGGCACAGCAAAACAAAAAGCTACAACAAAAACTCAAATATTGGCCATGAGGGTCTAATCCCTGCACTTACCTACAGATGGATGATGGCTCACCAGCAGCATCTCCAGGGCCAGCTTCTCTGGCTCAAAGGAGTCCACATCCAGCCCTGCCACACTGGAGATGACACAGAGGGCCTCGTGAAGCACACGAGGGGGAATGTAGCTCCTTCCCAGCTCCGACAGCTCTCCCGCCTCTGTCACCAGCACCTCATGAGGCAGAATCTGAAGGGACAACACCAAACCTTCCTGAGACCTGAGCACACTTCCCCACAGTAACACCAGGCTGAATGCCATCTCCCTGTCAATACCAAAAACCCAAAGTTTTCAAAGGAAAGATGGGGACACAGGATAACAGCAAAACCAAAGCACAGGGATGACAGTGACAGGAAGATTAAAATGGAGGACTATACTGGATTTGGCAAGATGGGGTAAAATAAAACTAAAATGATCACTTCTGGCAAAGACTCTGGAAAAGGTTGAGCCAGCTGGCTAGGAACAGTATGCCAAACTTCTGCAGTCTATAAGCCATGGCCAAAGAACCAAGATACAAAAAAAGGAATGAAGCATTTGGTTTTTCAGCAGAGATTAAATTTGCATTAAAATAATAAAAATATCTAAAAAACTACAGCTTCCTCCCCAAAACATTTTTAATACATCTTTTCTATGGATGTAGGGAGGACTAGGCACCGTAATACTGTAATATGCAGTAATCCAGTCACAAGTGGCATTCCAGGAGATCATCAGGAGCTGAATCCTGTTCACACCAGGCTGTATGTCAATGCCAACAGCAAGCCTAGGGCAGGGAGGTGAGTGGCACCACTCAGACATCTGTCTGAGCAGACACTTGCTGGCTACTCACCTTATGAGAACTGAGAACCACTTTGAGCTCCTCCAAGAGCCCATAGGCCAGCTTGTACCCTCCCAGAGAGGACAGGAGCTTCTTCACTGTTTGGTGGGCCTGCCTGCGGACGTGCCAGGTGCGGCTCAGCAGCACGGCCACCAGGGCACGGTGGTACTGCCTGCAAACAGACACCAGGGTTAGCCAGGGAGGCACCCAGAGCTCATCCTGTGCAAAGCCCCAGGCCCACAGCAGCACTGGGGGGTCACACAGGGATTGGGGACAGTGAGTGCTCTGTACGTACTGCACTTTGCTCTCAGGCAGCCGCTGTGCATGGTCCAGGAGCAGGCGCTCTGTCAGCTGCAGCACTGTGCACATGGCTGGGGGAAAAGACAAGTATTTAAAACAGCATGAGACTTGGTAAGGAAACAGATCTTTTTACCTGAAAATAAATGAACAGTAATCAGGACACGTTAAAATAGCTCCCCAAGCTGAGCCTCTGCATAATCTTCTCATTGAAGCCAGAGACAAATCCAACTCAGATCTGCCAAGACTGGGAACTGAACCATGATTTCATTGAAATGTTGTTAGCTGGATCCCAGGACAATTTTCCTGACCATTGTGTGTGACCTATTTTGGTCTAAGTTGACAGAGCAAAGCAAATTATAAACACCACGCTCAGTGCTTCAGTTCTGTTAATTCCTGAGCCCGGCCAAAATGGCTTCAGTGGCAATAAAATGGGTACTGTGTGTCAGCTGTCACAAGGCCCCTCCATTTCCTTATCATTTGGAATGATAAATGAATGATAAGTCTGGTTCATCAAGAAATAAATTAACTCATTTTCAAGCTTAGACTACAGCTAGTGCAGATGTACTTCTGAACAGTACATAGCTCATTTTAATCTGAAACTTTATCCTCCAAGGATCATAGAACAAGGCTAAAAACATTAGTTCTTCTCAAGTACTAAGAAACAGAGTTAAAGAGCAACTGGATATACAGTAACTGCCAATTTACCTTCCTCTGATGCAGACTGTAAAAACTTCTCAGATGTAAAAATTTGTTTTTTCTCATCCAAAATCAGCTGCCAGAAACCACTCAGCTTAGACTCTGACAGGAAAAGAACATACGTCCATCAAGGATGTTTCAAAATAAATCAGAACTCATCAGTGCACATAAAATACAGTAGAAGTCTCTCTCCTCAAATCCCTCTAGTTACTTCTAGCCCTACTTGTCTTCAATTCTAAAGCCACTCATTTCTCTCATTCATTACATGCCCAAAAAACACTAGCTGACAAAAGTATCTTTCTCTGACTTATATGTGTGAAATGTAAAGTCTGATTCACCTTAATCTTTTATAGGGCAAACCTTCCTAGAAATAAAGAAAAGGAGGGAAGTGGTATGTTGCTTTTGGTAGAACACACCTGATTTTATACCCTGGCAGATGTATGAACTCAGAGAGCTCTTGTAATGTCCTCTGATGGGAGACAGAATTCCAGACCCAATGCTTTCCAAAGGTCTGTAAACACACTACCCAAATAACAATTAAGTAATACTCCCAATGCACCATTCAAATCCTACCATGTAAGGTCAGAGTGAACATTTCCTGTCAGAATAAAGAGGAATATTGCCCTGTGTGAATGGAAACTGTAATTTGCAAAGTCATGGAAGAGTAAGAACTCTTCACTAACATAAACTAAAGAGATGGGAATTAATCTTTCCCTGGTTTATGGAAGACCAGTGATTCTCTCCGTAGAAACTATACAGGGATTAAGAAGTAGTTTCTCCTGCACACTGTCAAGAAGTGTTAACCCTCAGAACCTGTTTATATCAGATTCTGCCAGCTGTTTTGTGATCTTACCAGTTTGTCCCTCAATTACAGACATCCTGCAGATCAACAAAGCTGCAGCAACTCCTTCAGTTACCATGGGAACCTGAGTACTCTGAGCTGCTGCTTTTTCTACCGTCTGGATCAGCATGGGCAGCAAGTCCATCCCTTGCAATAATGTGTCACCTGAGGGGACAAAAGAGACAAATTACAAAACTGCACAGTCCTCACTTTAAAACTGAGGTATCAGAGGTTTTTCTGCTGCCAGGAGACAAGGAAAGGAATCAGACACAGTGGGAAGACTGAATCCCCCAGAGTATTTGCCAACCACTATCATTAAACTGCAACTATGAAAAGCTCAGTGGCAACCACTTTAGTCTTTTCCTCACAGACAGAACAGTCCCATCTTAATATATTAAGTTTCTGTTCATGGGATGCAAAATAAAATGCTAATTCAGTTACATTAAAGGAATTACTTCAAATCACAGGAAGTCTGACTTCAAAGATTAATGTTTCCCTGAGAGAGGGAAAGCAAATTCCTGGCAAGCCATGACCATCTGTTCCACTTCAAACATTGAGAAGTTAAGGAATCCCAGAAGTCTACAAATATGGATGAAATGCTGCAGTCAAAGGGGGCAGGACCAACAGATGTAAACCCCAAGAGGATGACCAAAAGAGAATAATTTCTCAAGTCCTTCATTTCAAACACAGTTTGTTTTTTTTAAAGTTTCCAAGAGTCAAACCGAGAGCCCAAGATCCCACTGTGCTGGGCACTATATAGAACAAAAGTACAGTCCCCTGAGCTAGAAACCTTGTCATTTAGTTGTAAGACAAAAATAAAACAATCAAAAATTACTTTGAGATACATGAAAGACAGCATGAGGGGCAGTGATTTTAGTTATACAAGGAAACAAACTCAAAGGCAAAAGAGAGTTTAAGGAGAAATATGAAGGAGGTCAGTAAAAAGACACTGCCTTTAAAAATCTTTCTTAATCTGCACAGCTCTCTATATCAGGAAGTACAAAAGCTGATAGCTCTCCTCCTCAGCCCCACAGCCAAGAGTCATTAACAGCTGCCCAGTTTTACCTTTGAAGGAGGCTAGCATGCACTGCAGGTAGGCATGTCTCACAGCTGAAGTCGAGGTTTTAAGGCTGAAGGCTTTCTTTAGCCATTCTACCAGCTTTTTAGGAACTTCCGTGGTGAACCGAACACACCAAAGAGCCAGGACAGAGACTGCATGAACCAAAGTGCCTTCATGGACTGGGGAGAAAACACAGAGCTCACATCAGTTCAGCAGTTGCAGAAAGCACAGAACATAAAACAGAAAGCAGCTAACAACATCAGGATGCAGGAAAAGAACTCGTGTGCTTCTAACAGGCACAGCACAGTCTCCATGGGGTTGCTCATCAAAACAGGACAACAGAATCTGTAACACAGCAGGCAAGAATAGAGATTTACCCGAGTAACCATGTGAAAATCCTGCTCAAGATGAAAGCAGCTTAGCAAACCCAGAAGAAAGGCAAGAGGTCTCACCTTCTTGTTGCAGGAAAGGGATGAAAAGCTCGGCCACAGTTGCACTCAGAGCCTGGCTGGAGGGTCCAGAAACCACGTGGTGACTAAGGCTGCCAATCCCTGAAAGGACAGAATTCCCTCAGTAGCTCCCAAACTACCAGCACAACATCTAAAACCAATCAAGAACGACCCTTCACACTTCAGTTCTTTCACAGTCATCTCTTTTGTTTGTCACTACATCTGGATGTCACATCCACCATGCACCACACTGCCAGATCATTGTCTTCATTGTCACTCTGGGTGCAAGTCATCTTCTTTGAATAAAATTTCTGGCCTACCAGCCAATTACTTTGTTTGAATAGAAAGTCAGGAACTGGTATGTGGTATCCAGCACCTTCTGTGGCTTCAACTACAGCCAATTTAGAGTGACAAGCAGGAAATCCTAAAGGCTGAGGTACAGATCCCTTCCATTCAGCTTTCTGCTCCATTTCTTCCACCAGAGAAGCAGCTTTCTTTTCGGATCCTTACCTGAAAGGACACTCATCTTCTGAGCAACAACTGTCAGCTTCCCCTCTGAGCCTGCCAACAAAAAACACAAAGGTGACAGGTGATTACAAGCTCTATGTTACATCAAGAACCTCCTCCAAACAGAAGCCTACCCCATTATCCCTGATCCAGGCTGAGCCACCCCTTCCATACAGGCAGTAAAGAGAACAGAAAATACAATACACAAAACTCCATGAGGCTGTCAAACCTTGATTCATCTCCACTGCTTATCCAACAATTTGCTCACCCCCTAAGATGGCAAAAAGGTGCCTGCCCAGCGACTCCACGGCCGAAGGATCGCTGCACTGCCGAGCCAAGTTCTTCAGTGCCACAACTGCTTCATCCATCAGCTGCACACTGTTGGATTTCAGATGGCCTAGAAAATAACACATGAGCTAAGGAACCATATGAAAAACTGCATAAAATCAGCAAGTAAGTAAATTATCTTTATATGTGGCTTAGTGCAGCTTCTGGAACCATCATGTGAACTATTTCCAATTTACAGTATCATCCTCCCTCCCACCTAAAACAACCTTTTCACCAGCAATCAAGCTGTCGTAGGTACAGCCAGAAAGTTGCAGAAAGCTTCATTCTAAACTCACAATTCCCTCCAGAAGTGAGAGTACTTACTGGCCAGTCCTTTCACAATGTCTAGAGCATACTGGCTAAGATCCAGGTTCACAGATACGAGCAAACAAGAGATTGCTGAAAACATAAGAGATAAAAACAGTTATTTAACAAAATGTGATGCCATTAGCATTTTGATACACCCTTACTCACATCAAGTTCACATCAAGAGCAAACAGGGTAGTAAGGAGTAGGAATAAAAAAACCTACTGAAATTGATGCCTAGTGAACAGAATAATTCAGGATTATTCTTAGCACTCAGCTGTGAAATCCTGTCCTCAGTGCAAACAGTAGCTATCACATACCCTGACACTCAGGATCACACCAGAAATGTTGCTTCTCCACATCCAACACTTGGATGCCAGACAATCCTGCCTGCACTCGGGGACCAAAAGCATAGCCCAGAGTGCCACTGCCCCAACAGCTCCAGAGTGCTAAGGATTTAGGCTCTGACAGAGCAATGCAGAGAGGACAGACTCACTTTCAATTACGTTCTCAGGACTCCGCAGCAGGGATTTCTGCAGAGTTGGCAAAACAGAGTCCTTGAATTCGGCGTGGGACATGTAGCGAAGCAGCGGAGAACAGCTGTCCTGCAAGGGGGACAGGACACTCAGCACAGGCACTGCTGCCTGTGGGACAGCATCACAGGCAGCTCTAAACACTGTCTCACCAGCACGTGCTTCTGAGGCTTTGTCTTGCTCATAAGGATGGTCTTCAAGTAGAAATCCAGGAGAGCACTCTGAACAAGCAGAAATACCAGATTACAGCCACGTCTCAACCTGTACACACCTCCTGGCACACTGTCAGGTGCCAAGCTGGACATCCCTCCTCCTCCTCCTCTGAAAGCTTTCCTTCCACGCTCAGGTGAGCCAGTCAAGCAGAGACCACTGCACCTTGCTCTACCCTGAGCCCAACACTCAAACCACACCAAGAGCTGCATGCTGCCTTTCACTCCCACACCAGGGACAAGGCACGCAGCTGTGCTTGGTCAACCACAGAAATGCAAAGGCAACATCAGACAGCCACATATCTGGCACGTCCTCTCTAAACACACCCCAGATGTTTCAGTCAGAAGTGCAGGACTACTGAATTGACAGATAGTGAAACCAGAGCAGATGCAAAGTACCAGTCTCACTAAGACACCTGTTCAGTTCCCTCTTCATGATAACAAGTGATGTTTCTTACTCCCCCCAAAAAAGCTGTAGAACAGATTTACCTTGTATCGTTTAATAACATCCATCTCCTTCTGGGCTGTGCAAAACTGCACCACAAGTCCCAACATTGCAGCATAACTCTGGTTTGGTTCAAGCCCAAGAATGACAGATAGGTACTGATCCACCAGATCCTGGTTCTTAAGAGAAAAAAAGCAAGGCATGTTAACAGCACAGAACTGAACAGCTGTAGAATATGGCACATAATGTATACATCACCTCTTTCCACAGCCTGTTCAATTTCTTCACAGCCCCATCCACTGCCTGCTTGTGAGAGCCTCCCAGGACTTCCAAAAGGAGCAAACACTGAACCTCCACCTGCCAAAGGCAACAGCCAAAAAAACCTTTGTGCACCTGCTTCTCAGAGAGCTCATATCAAACAAGACATGCCAAATGTCAGTGACTGTCAATGATTAGCTGAATCTGCTTAAGTCTTTAGATCATCTAAGCATAATTTAGATCATGCTTAAGTATTTAGATCAAAGCTGCCATTGCTTTCATCTCTCACCTCTGAGCAGAACCATGCCTAACAGTCTTGGAAACACTGAAAATAGATTACATCTCTTCTTAAAATCTGTTCCAACTATATCCCAGTGTGCTATGAGCACAGTCACATGTTTGTGCAAAGTGAAAGAAAGGCAAAAGCTTCCTGACACTGTAGGACAAAGTATCATAGAGAGATATTTCAAGGGAGGCACAAGGACTTCATGCCACACTGCAGATGCCCCTCAGAGGCAGCAGTGGCCATCTCTGTATGCAGAGCAACTGCACAGGTGCAAGACTGCCCCAATCATGCTTTATACACCTGCTTTCTCCGGGGGAACAGGAGAGATCACAATACACCAAACCCCCCTCTAAACCTGGATTTTAACTTGGTGTTTTCAGTTACATTCAGAATTGTTTGCAACATTGCAGCAACTTAAACACATTATAAATATTTAAGTCCATATCTGCAATGGGATATTACTGCAAACCTTGAAGAACCTACCAGTTTTTTCCATGTTTCTCCCTGTCTCTTGTCAGGAGTTGGAAAGACTGTGCGT
The DNA here is from genome assembly GCA_013397245.1 of Thryothorus ludovicianus. NCBI lineage: Eukaryota > Metazoa > Chordata > Aves > Passeriformes > Certhiidae > Thryothorus > Thryothorus ludovicianus. The sequence goes on along the minus strand of VZTB01017790.1, from coordinate 904,222 downwards.
ACAAGCAGGCAGGTCCAGGAGAGTGCCAGCAGAGCTGCAGATCCACTGCTCTTACTGTTGTACAAACAGGAGAAGGAGGTAAATCTACACTTCCCAGGATATACCTTACACCTGGTAGACCATTACAGACCCATTTTGCCCAAGTTAGAACAGCACTTGACTGACATGCAGTTTTATCACACAAAAGCACCTAAAGCCTTTTTTTTAAAGGAAATAATCATCCCTCAGAAGTTGTTTCTTTCAGCCCTGATTTGGCACTCAAAGCTTCCAAATGGAACAAGAGGTAGCTAAACATTTGACAGGTAATTAAATTCCCTTTCCTAATAATTTTGGAGACTGTTTCTTGAAAGAGTTCGTTCCTCATCTCCCCAGACCTGAAGTTTAACAAAGGCTAAACCATAACTCAGCCCCAATCCACCAGCAGTCACACCAGGATATTCCCTCTGCTTTCCCAGATGACGTGGAAGAGGTAAGAGAGGAACATCTGAACAGCATTACCAGCTTTGTCTCTAAAGGCTTTTACCACCTCTGCCAAGCAGCAGCAGAAGCCTCATTCTGAACAAGAGGAACTGGCAGCAGCTCAGAGCTGCTTCCACACAGAGCCACTCACCTGGGCACCGCAGCCTTGCCGCCGATCCCCGAGGACTGCAGCGAGTGCAGCAGGTTCCTCGCCGTGGCCTCGGGCTGGGACTCTGCGAGCTGCTGAAGGGCCAGCTGCAGCGCTCTGCGGGACGCAGCATCCCTGCCACAAACACCCCGTGAGCACCAAAACCTGCCACACCCACGGCTCTGCTCTCTCTTTGCAGCTGTCAAGCTAAGAACTGCTTTATCCTTGCTGTTCTGCAAAGTGGAGAGGTTTCTGTCAGAAACCTCCACTCCCTTCCTCAAGTGACAGCAGTTATGTGGAGGCCCTCCAGGAGACTGTAGAAGAAAATGAGTTCTGAACAGCTCCTCTATACCCAAATCCCACCTAAAATTGTCTAAAAGGCATCTAAAAGACAGTTCAGTCTTGCTTCACAAGGACATGGGTGTTCATTCTTGCCAACTGAACCACAGGACTGAAGTTTTAATTTCAGAATTAAAAGTGAAATGCAAGGCAAATATTGTAAAACCTGTTAATGTCAATCCTCCTGAGAATATAATTACAAAATGACATCCTTTAGTGTCATATACATCTCTGTGACACTGCATGCTAACATTTCCAGATGCTCCAGATCAATTTAACTACTAAATACTCATAGATTACACAATACAGCCTTTCCACATCAATTTACTCACCGGTATCGATGCAGAGTAAGGCAGAAGAGTTTGCAAAGGCCTTTCACTGCAGCTTCTGGGAGATCTGTAACAATGTATTTCAAAATACTTCTTCATAAATCACTGAGCTTTAATCTTTAACACAAGCCCCATTCACTTCATGACTGAAAGCAGTAAACTGCTCCCATCTACAAAATTGCATGCAAGAATCACAGTAAAAGTTTGCCCTTTTTATTTTAAAAATGATGGTAAAACTGGAACACATGAAACATGGTCATTTTCAGAAAATGAGAGAAGTAATTTTAAAAAATTTGCTTCAGCTGTTTTATTAAGACCATCTGTAACCCACACTCCCCATCTCTATACATGTGTGTATCCAAATATTCCATGAGTACCAAAAGAACAAGCAAAGAGTCATGAAAGAAACTCAGCTGATACACTAATGAGGAACTAACATACACAATGCTACAACTACTGGCTGGAAAAAGCAAATGTGCAAAATCTGGAGTTCTGTGCTGCCCACAAACCCCACGCTTGGAATTAACCCTGTGATGGAACACTGGCTCAAAACGCTGACAGCCTCCTCCCTCAAACAAATACCCCTCACACAGCCTTTTGAAACAAAACATTTTAACATTCTCCTCCACCCAGGTAAGCAGAACAGTGCTCCCAAGCTTTTACCTTTCCCAGAAATGCATTTTCCCAGCTCACTGAGGATCTCTCTCCGCTCCTTCACGCTGGCTGTAGTTACTTTTACTGCAAACCGCTTCAGCGTGTCGGAAATCTAAAACCACAAAGCAGAAAAAACATCAGACTGCCTTTGCTATCAACCCACAGAATACAAACCAGAGCAAGCAGAACATGTCACTTGCTGCCACATGCCCAAATGTGAGCATCCACCATCACATCCACCAAGGAAGGGTCACTGTGCTTCTCATACTGTGAAATTGCTTTCCAAGGGCTGAGGGATGACTAGTGTCCAATTATCTGTGTTCTTGTGCTCTGTAAGAGACACTTACCCCACTAAAAGTAACACAGAGTAAGAGCTAGGACTCATAATCTGGAGTACAGGACCTTTCAAAGCAAAAAATAACTTCCAGAATTCAAAGGAACTTCTCCCTGTATGTTATCTCCTGAAGTCCAGGTAGTCCCGAGAGGGCACTTGACCTGCAGAAAACCCAGGGAGAGCTACACACCCAGGTTTCTGCATTTACATGAACCAAAGCACAGCTCTCCAGGAAAGGCTTTTGAAATTCAGCTCTTAAACTGAACAATTTTATATCTTCTTTCTGAAAGACAGCAAATGAGCATGTCTTTAGAAACTCATCGAAAACTGCTCCTGCCCTTTTCAGTCTTTTTCAAAGAGCTCCTCAAAGCTGCTTTCAGTGAAGTTTTTTGCTGACACACTGGAAGGCTAATCCTGCACAGTGACTTCCTGGCCTTTAAAGTCCATCCACACCTCCCTGAGACTGTGACCATTTCACACCCACAGGTGCCCTTAAAAACAGGCTGGAAGCAGTGCTGCACCTCTGAACAGTAAGGGTGGGTTGAACTGCAAAGGGTGACCAATAATGTCACTGACACCAGAACCAAAAGAACCAGCTGCTGTTATGGACCTGCTCTTCTCTTAGAGCTTTCAATTACATGAGTTCATCATATGCAAAATCAAACCAAGCTGCACTTACTCACGCTGCTTAATGACAAGCAGGAAGATGTGCAGACATGAAAAACATGTTATAATTATCCTAAATCTAGAAATAAAAAGTATATATTAAGTATAACACTACAGGACCTCACCAGCATCTCAGTGACTTACACAAACTGCAAAACCTCAACTACCCACCGAGTCTCCATGGAAAAGCCACTGGGACAGGCTTCACCAGTTTGCTTTTTATTTTTTAGGATGTTTATGTACACATTGCAAAGCCAGCATACCAACAATGCTGCTGCAAACAAATACAGAGGACAAAGGCAGTGTTTGTACAAGTAAGGACCTGATGCTGAGCAGACCGGGATCTGCTCTGGGAACATCCCAAGCCCCTCCGGATGAAGCCGGCGGTCCCAGGCAGGCCGGGCACAGGGAGCGGTCACACCGCGGCCGGGCGCTGCGAAGCGGGAGCGGCCGCACACGGCGCCGCAGCCGCGGGACACGGCCCCGGCCGGGCCTCGATCGGGCCGGGCCCC
>VZTB01017790.1:851951-900689 GCA_013397245.1 Thryothorus ludovicianus | reverse complement strand
GACCCCGGAACCGGTAGCGCCTTCCGGGGCGGGCCCGGCGCCGCGGCGATGGGCGCTGCCCGCCCGGCCCGGGAGCCCCGGCCCCGCCGCGCGGGGAAACGGAACGGGACGGGACGGGCGGCGGCTGCACCGCCCAGTCCTGCTGCGGGCAGGGCCTGTGCTCGGCCCTGCCGGGGAGAGCTGCGCTGCGGCCCCGAGAACAACTGCTCCCCTGCAGCAGCCAGGGCCGGGCACAACCACTCCCTGCCGTGCCCCGGCCCGAGAACAACCATTGCCCTGGAGCAAAGGGCCCCTCGGGTTACACCTTTCCCAAACCCCAGATGATATGGAGACTACACCATCGATGCAGGCACACATGAAGGTGTAAAATAGCTTTTTATTTCTCTCATCGGGCCAAGAGGCAGAGGGTGGCTGCTGTTAATCAAAGAGACCAAATCCCATGTCCTCATCAGACTCCTCCGACTCCTCCTTCGGTGCCTCCTTTGCTGGAGCAGCAGCTGCAGCAGCAGCAGGTGCAGCTGCTTCAGCTACCACAGGCATGGCTGCCACAAAAGCTGAGGGGTCTGCCAGGAAGGCCTTCACCTGCAAAAGTGGGGGGAAAAAATGTAAACTCACAGGGAACAAACATTTACAAACATTTTGTAGGAATGAACCTTTGCAATGATAAAGGCAGCACTCACAGCTGGCCGGAATCTGAACTGGTCCACTTATCACTAGCAGATATGAAGAACCAGAGACATTTCAGCTATGCTAGTGTAATGGCCCCAAGGAAGGAACACGAGGTAAATCAGCTTTCCTTTCTCTTACCATTTGTACACAACATATGAAAGCAATTGCCCCTTCTTCAGACACATCCCCCACACAGGCGTGTCCCAGTCCTCTCGAACCAGGGGACATGCTGTGAATGCGCCTGGCTGCACTAAAGCCCTCTGAGCAGAGCTCAGAGCCAGCCATTACCTTTTCAGCCAGGGGGAAGGTGTAGTCAGTCTCCACAGCCACGGCCAGGACACGCTTGTACCCATTGATGATGGAGTGGGGCACGGACGCGATGGTCGGGTACCCAATTTGCAGGCAGATGCTGGCAACGTTACGGACACCCTGCAAAGAGACAGACTCGTGGTTCTGTGGCCTGAGAAAACCTGGACTAGAAATCACAGCAGACGATGGCCAGATGACAACTTTTACACTGCCAACACAAGGGAAAGCATGCAATGCACACAGGTAACAGCTCCAGTGAAATCAAGGCATCAGGATTTAAATGTCACTGATCTCTGCTCTCTGGTGACCAGTGACAGGATCCAAGAGAATGGCATGAAGCTGCATCTGGGGAGTTTTAAGTGAATAAAAACAAAAGGTTCTTCCCTCAGAGGGTGGTCAGGCACTGATCAGGCTCCCCATGGAATGGTCATGGTTCCAAGGCTGCCAGAGCTCAAGAAGCATTTGGACAATGCTCTTGGGCACAGGGTAGGATTGCTGTGGTGTCCTGTGCAGGGCCAGGAGTTGGACTCTATGATCCTCCTGAGGCCTTTCCAACTTAGGATATTCCATGATTTTAATTGGCCTTAAATGATTTCTGAAGCAGCTTCAGATGAAGAGTCCTACAGGAAGGTACACCCTGACACACAGTTTCTGTAGGCAACCAAGGGAGAGCTCCAGACCCTGCAAGACCTTGTGGAAAATACCAGATAGGAAACTTTGTTCTAGGGTAGTGCTGGCTCCCAGAGTAGCAAGGGTGAACACAAGGGCCAGGGCTGTGGCACTCACCTCCAGAAAGCGTTTGTGCAAGGTCTCCTCAGTGATGTCCAGCACTTCAGGGTTGTAAATGCTGCCATTGTCAAAGACCTGCTGGATCACCAAGCCGAAGGAGAACGGAGAGATGTTCAGCATGTTGAGCAGGGTGGCTTCGCTGGCACCCACTTTGTCTCCAGTCTTGATAAGCTGCACATCACTCTGAGGAGATCAGGGAAAAAGAGTGAATACACACCAGGAAGTTCCAGCATGTCAGAGCAGCGGGACATGAACACAGATGGTGGAACTGGAGAAATGAGCACAACCAACACGCCCCATGTTCAGCTCTACATGCAGAGAAAGCCCCAGACCACATAAGCAAGTCCATGTCAGCAAGGAGCAAGGCAGCACCTTTCTTGCATTACCTACAGGCAGCTCACCTGCACGTTCCTCTGACAAGAGCCTACCCCTGGAAAATCTGATGGAGAACTTCAATCCCCTCATGCTGCCAAGCCAGACACCCTCCTCCAGATCCCAAAGTGCAATAATCCCACTGCTCATAAGCTTCTTGGCACTAAGGAGAACTTTAGCCTTCACAGCTCCCTCAGCTGCCACAATCAAGGCCCTCCCAATCAAGGAACAGCTTGAACTACAGCCCACTGACCAGAATTTCAATGGTTCCTCTGGAAATCTTCGTGGTGATGCCCAAAGCCTGGAAAAAGGAGGTCTTCTCGGGTCCGAGGCCTGTGTTCTGGGCTGGCACAGTCACATCACAAGGAGCGATAGCACCGGCACGGGCAGCAGCTGGCACCTGAGAGGGGGCAGACAAGAAGCTGCAAGAATGCTCACCTCAGATCCTGTGGGATCACCTCCTCCCTGACAGACAGCACTCAGACACACACAGGTGAGGCAGCTGAACTTAGAGCAGCTTGGATTAGACTGCAGGGGCCAATTCCCAACCCCTGAGGACTCCTACTAATCAGATGTCCACTGTGAAGACTCAGCTTTATTTTGTATTCCATCTCAGCCTGAATGTGCAGTGAGGGCTGATCTCCCTTACCTTGTTAGCCAGCAGCATGTCCCGGATCTCAGTCAGATCCTCCTTAGTGAACACAAAGCCCACATTCCCACGGATGTGAGGCAGCAGCCTGAAGGGAAGACAACAGCCTTCAGTTTTATTCCTTAGACAACCTCCCCTCCTCTGAGACAGAGGACCCAGAAGTGCCCTCAAGCAGCATTACCCACTTTTCTAGTGCAGGGTTGTTCTCCAGATGACCACGAATAGCTTTGCGCATCATCGTGTTCTTCCCCATCAGCACAACAGCTTTTCCACGCAGGGACATACGGATCTGCTGCATCTGCTTGGATCCCACGTTGTCTGCTCCCACGATGAAACATTTTGGGTAATCATCCAGGAGTTGCTATAGAAAAAGAAACGCTGTAACTATACAAACAAATTCGGAGTACTGCACGAAGTAGTAGCAAAACCTCAACACGTTAAAACGTAAAAAAAGTCTGTCAGAAGTTTGAGAATGATGAACTCCAAGTGAGGCTGGGTGTGCCATAGGCTGCATCTTTCACTCAGCCACCGAGTCACAAGTCTGCAAGCGCCACGGCAAGTTCTCAGTAGACTTGATCTGTACCATCTCACATCTTTTCCTAGTGCCAGGAACTCGTTCAGATACCCCATAGCACTCACCTATCTCTCTTAAAAGCCCTAATAGCCCGGCCCACCCGGCTCCCGCTGCCCCAGCAGCGCCCCATGAGGGCTCTGAGTCGACACTCACGATGATTTTCATAAAATAGTTGGACTTCCACGTAGCCCTGTCTTCCCTGGGCATCTCGGCGGTGCTCCAAGGATCGCCCGGTGGGTTTAAAGACGAGCTGGGACCTGCCAGGAAGAGCGGCTCAGGTGGGTCCCCACCCTTCCTTTCCCTTCCCTCCGCCCTGGGGCCCAGGCTCCCAACCCCACAACCCGGCCGCGATCAGCGATCCAGAATCCCTCTCCTGGTCCCAGTCCGCTCCCCTCGTCGGGGCCGCCCAGCCCAAGCCCCAGCCCCGGCCGGGCCCCGGAGCCGCCGCGCCGCGCCCGCACCTCCACGAGGGCTCCGGGAAAGAAGGGCCGCAGGGCGGGCCTGTCTCCTTTTATACCGTGGCTTAGGACCAATCACAGAGCGCCGCGGCTCTGCCTGCCCTCAGCCCATTGGCTGCCCTACACGTCAATCACCCGCCGCTCCGTGGGAAGCGCGTGACGGCAGCGGAAGGCGCGGAGGGCGCCGGAGAGCGCGCGGCGCCCCCTGGCGGCGGGAGGAGCGCACTGCCCGCCCCGCCCCTCGAGCCCCTCAGCCCTGAGGGAGCCGCCCCGGTCCGGAGCGGGAAAAAAACGCGACACAGCCGTGACTATAACGGTAAAAATTTTATTGGCGTAACTGCAAGAATCTTAAATGCAGAAGAAAAAAAAAAAGTAATAGCGGAGTTAGAAGTTTACAAGGGAGGAAAGAATCAAATAATTGTCGACCCAGCGGAGTTTCCCCCAGCCCAGCCCGGACGTGATGTTAAAGGCCTTCCCCAGGGATAGCGCCTGGCCCGGAGCTGCACACCCGGAGCACCCCCAGCCCTCACACCCCAAGAGCGGCTGTGGTACCCTTAAACCACATCTGCACTGAACGAACAGGCATTTTGGACACCCACAGCGGCGGCAGCTACCACCAGGCATTATTTGGCAGAGTAGCATCAGTGTGGCATCTCAGCATATCAGACACCAGACGAAGGCAGAAGGTGAGTGTGACATCATCTCAGTGTTAGGCACTAAGGCCACAGGAGCCTCCCCTCAGCACACACAGCACCCTGCACCCAGGTGTGCCACAAATGTCACTGACAAAGCCTCAGCTAGCAGTGAGGTAGGTTAGACTCCCCAGACAGGGAAACTGAGGCACAAGATTACACAGTCTGCAGGTGTCACACAAAGTGCCAGAAACATCTCACCCCTCTCCAGCACTGGCACAGCTGTGTCCCCTCAGTGGCACCAAGGAAGTTGACCTTTCCAGTGAGATAAACACAGGCAGCTTAGGAACATCCATTTTAAGTCAAATAGACTTACAAGATGAAAAGGCAAATGCATAAGGACTCTTGCCTCAAGAATTTCCCAGAGCTGTGCTCAGCCCAGCTGACACTGCTCCAGCGCTCCCACAGCTCCCTCTGGCCTCCCACCCACACACTGAAATTTGTTTGTTGGGGGAAATCCGTGGAACAGCTTCAATGATGTGAGCAGGGCAGTGCAGCACCGTGACAAGGTGACATGGGACAGTGACCCATGGCTTTCAGGGCTGGTTTCTGACACAGCTGTCCCTGGACCCCTATAATGCACCTGCTGAGCAAACACAACCAGATGCCGATGGTGACAGAGCTGCAGCTCCCCGCAGCAGTAATTCCAAACACTGCTCCCAGGGCTGGTACCACAGAATGCCACTGGGAATTTCAGCGCTATGCTTCCCTCTCCAGAGCACCCTCCAGCCAGACCTAGAAGTGCTTTACCAAAAATGAACTAGGCCTCACAAAAACCTCACAAATCCAGGCTAAACTGCCCCCATTTTACAGATGGGGAAACTGAGGCACAGTAAGGTTTGGTGACTGGCCCAAAGCTGCACAGCTAGTCAGGAACAGACTCTGCTTCCCAGTTTCTTCTCCTCAACCACAAGACCTTTCTACCACAGAAAGAAAGGAGCCCCTTCCCCAATTAACCCTGTTCTGGTTTCAGACAGCTGAAGAAGAGAAACCAAGGGCAAAGATCTGAGCTCCTTCCCCTGTAGCATCATATTAAGACTCACTTTTAGCATCCTGGAAGCTGGGCTTTGGGAGAATGGCAGGTGATTCCAATACAGCAGTTTACAGGTTACAATAAAAACCAAAATTACACTTTTAGGTGACCCAGAGGAGGAAAAAAAACCAAACCCAAACCTATTCACAGTTCACCTGCCTGTGCTAGGAAAAAAAAATACAAGTCACATTCCCTTGCCCATAGATTCCATCCCCTCCCAACCCGCAACAAAAAGGAAATATTGAATGTTAGTTAGGCTTAATAAAGCATTGAGATTACAGATGCAGTAAGCCAGCACAACTGGCACACTGCCTAGAACAGCACAGCTTGATATAAAAGTTGCTTTCTTAAAATCACTTCAAAACCAATTTCTGTATAAGAGGATTAAAAGTAAATTAGATATGAATTCAAAATCAGTGTAGAAATCTACAGTTCTTATCAAAGACAGGATACAGTATTCACTTTGATAGTAAAACTCCAAGTGTGTCATGCACACCTGACCCCCAGGACTCGTTATACCAGTAACAGTCAATAGAAAAGGTTATTGCTGTAGCATCTCTCAGTAGAACATGTTTAACAAGAGCACAGAAAAGGGAAACACCAAGGGGCTGATAGGTCTCATTAGCAAACTGGAAGAAGAAAGGATATAAATTCAGGATTTTTTTTTTCCTGGCTTCTTAAACCCTTCCTTCTCCACACTGCTGTGACAGATTCTGGCCCTGATAGATGAGAGAGTTTCAGGCCAGATAAACACACGCACGTCACACTTGCTCATGACAAGGATGGATGAAAAAGGTGGCTCTAACCTCTCTGCACCTGCGTTTAAAGAAGGGGTGATGCCTCTTCGTCTTCCCCAGGAGCAGCAGGTGAGGGGAGCAGATGCCCTGAGCTGGCCTGGGTGCCTGGGGAGCTGCCTGGCACAGGAGAGCTCAACAGTGCTGAGCAATGGTCAGGGCTTACCCCACCTCCTGCTCCAGAGTGCTGAGAAAAGGCACAGAGAAAGGGAGTAACAAACTAGGGGAAAAAAAGAATAGCATCCCATGCAGTAATATCTTGATTCCTCTTAATTAAAAAAAGAGTTAAGTGGTATTATCTCCTTACAGTGTAATGGAACTGGAGAGACCCTTGCAGGGTCTTGGCTGCCTGTGCTGATGCTCTGTCTCACTAAGTCACACACACCATGTAACTCTGTGAGTAGAGCCAGGGTGGAACTGAGGTCACAGGGTGGCCTTGCTGTGCTGTCACTCACCCTGCACAGGTGCAGGCAAAACCCTGAAATGAGGTGTCAAAGCAGAGGGTTGTGATGTCTGTAAGTGTCACCATTTGCTCAGAGAGCTGACACAGGCTGAAATGTACTGGCAAAGCCTCCTGCTGCCAGGAGGGGGCTGGGAAATGCTCCCTGTTAGAGCCCTGGAGCTCAGCTCGGCTGTCAGTCACACACACAGACACACACACGGTAATGAGGGATCTCAGCCTCTCTCTTCTGAGACACAGCAAGGGCGTTTCCAGTTTAATGGTCCATCTCATCTCTGGATCTACTGCCTCTCNNNNCTGGTAAGGTTCCTAAATCACAGTAATGTTCAGAGAGACAGAACTGCCAAGGGGGTGGCAGAAAGATGCTTTAGTGCCCATCTATGGTGCCTCTAACAGAAGAGCTTGAGGAAGCAGTTCTGGCAGTAGGGCTTGTCGTTCTGCTCTTTGAAGGTTCCTTTGTTGAGCTGCTTGAGGCAGAAGGCACAGACAAAGTGTTCTGGGTGGAATTTCTTGCCCATAGCAGTGATGCAGCGTCCTGTGATGGGCTTCTGGCAGCCGGAGCAGAGCGAGCCGCGGCGCTCGTGGTAATGCACCTCGCAGTAGGGCTGCCCGTCGTGCTCGAAGAAGCTGCCGTTGACAAACGGGGTGAAACATTCCTGCAGCAGGACAAAGCAAAGGGAACAGGCTGTGTGAGAAGCTGGGGTGGTGGGGAGGGACACTTCTACAAGCACCCTCTGCTCTATGGCACAGCCCAGCTGTGCTGTGGGCAGGTGAACTGCTGCCTTTCAGCACTGTCCTGTTACCCAGAGCCAAACTCTGTCCATCATGAAGAGTTTCCAGAAAAAGACTGAGAAATGGACAGATACAGACACAAGCAAGGGAATTAACAAGCTCCTTCACTCAGCTGCCTTTGCTTCTATGAGAAAATACTATGGATTAGCTACCATGTGTGTCCAGCCAGGAAAAAAGAACATTCCTGCCCTGAGATGGGAAACACTGCAGCAACCTTTCCCTGGGTTGTTTTTTTTTTCCTCACCCCAGCTTCCCCACAAGGGCAAGCAGGAGAAAGGACCAACACAGACTTTCATGCAGCAGAATCCTGATGAGCATGGGACTGGTTCCAGCTGAGAAAATCAGGCACAATGAATCTTTATGAGTGACCTCCAGGCTGGCATTAGGCAGGTACACTCTGCAAAAGATTGTCCTGCCTGAAACATTTCCACCAGATACCCATGGGTCACTGCTGGGAGAAACTGTTTGTTGTATAGTGCTAATGATGCTGAATAGATAAGGGGAAGAGGATACACCAGCCATGTGCTAGTAAGAGCCCAGAGCTGCCCCCTCCCCCTCAGTGTCAGGCAGCTGAGGATATTTCACTGCACCATCATTCAGAAGCACCCATCATCCCCACCACACTGGGGAGACTCCTCTGCTTGTGCTGAGGCAGCAGAGTAAGGGAGAGAGTTAAGGACACTGCCAGATTTACCAAATATATCAGGAGCAAGACTCAGAGGAGCCAGTTTCCTGATTCCTGGTTTTGCTGTCCTCTTCCCCAGGGAGGACACTGAGTATCACACACAGCTGCTCCCAGCATCTAGACAAGAGTCCAGCAAACAGCATGCAGAGCCATGGACAGCTGAACTCTTGCAGTTTGCAGAATGCAGTTTGCCTGCAGCGAGTCCAAGACTTTACCAATGCTGACAGTTACTTTAGTAAACAGTCTCTTCCCTCAGTCAGCAGAACAGCTGAAAAGTTTGCTGTGCTTTTGCAGAAACAGGAAGAGAATCACATCTTGTGGCTAGAAGAAATCCATGCTGGCCTCACTAATTCAGGCCGCAGCAGGGGAAAAGGAAAACAGAACTGCTTGACAAAGTCTCAGTCTCTGCATGAGAAGGCATAGCCCTCCCAGCCCCAGTCAGGCACAGCTTCTATCTCACTCTGCACACCACTGCAGGAGCCACAGACAGTCTCGACAGGCTGGTGACCGTCTGCTGAGCCTCACAATAGGAATCAGCAGCTTGTGGTTCTGGCTGCTTGTTCTGGTTTCTGCCTTCTCTCCCACTCTCCTAGGAAACAGTGGCTGATTTGGCTCATCTCTTGGGGATGGTAAGAGTTAATATTTGCAATGCTCTCTGAAAGAGTGCCAAGCATTTAATCTGCAGTATTCCTGTTTATTATGCCTGTCGTATGGAGCAGGACACTATTTCACTGACTTGCATGTTTGTCTGAACAAGGTCACTTTCATTAGTTTACATTGTCAGATGGAGCATAGGACGAAGAGCCTCAAAATCTGATTGCTGAGGCAAATGCTCAGATAGAAGCTTAGCTTATAATTATTTAAAGGTCACAGAAAATATCTCTCTTTATCTGTGAGCTGCTGCAGAAGCTCACAATTGCAGCTGGGAAGAGAAAGAGCACAGTAACTCAAAAGTTTAATATAAACAGCCAGAGAACAAGAAGGTGTTTGGTTGCTGGCACGTTTTTATGTTGTGAGGCTGGCTGCCCTTCACTAGCCCACAGACACCTTTCCCTGATATGGGACCAGATGCCTCAGGGTGGAAACAAGAGGGGTCAGACAGCAGCAGCAAAGGACCTTGGGTTTCTTACCCGACAGACAAAGCACTCGGGGTGCCACAGGGTGTTCAAGGCAGAGATGTAGTTTTCCAGGATAGCCCGGGCACAGCCTCCACACTTGGGAGCAAACATATCAAAGTAGTCCTTGCGGCAATAGGCTTTGCCATCCTTCTCATGAAATCCTGCCAAAGGAGAGGACAGGCAAACGGATCAGCTCCCCATCTTCACCTGTGGCCACACAACCTATGCAGGGTAACCCCTGTGGGTAGGACCATCCTTCCCCCTGCTAATACACACAGCAGCTAGAGCTGTTCCTTGTTCTGTTCCCATCCCAGCAGAGGAATGTTCTTCCTCCCCAGGGAGAAGCCAAGATTACTGGCACCATCCTTCCCCCATAAGCAGCTCCCTTGGAACTCCAGTAGTTCCCCTGTGATGCCTCAGGCTGTATCCCAGCAGCAGCACTGCCACACTCCCTTGTCTGCAGTTCAGGGGGGAGATTGATTTCCCCTTGCTAAAACAGCAATACCTTCAGGTCCAAAGAAAGCTCCACACTGGGCACAGAAAAAGTGTTCAGGGTGCCATGTCCTGTCCAAAGCTGTCACCACTTTCTGTTCAGAAGAAAACACAAAGTGCAAGTCATGTTAAATGATGGCTTCAGCTTGGAGGTGAGTAAGGGGGGCTGGAGAGAGGGGAGAACACATGAATGTTGGTGCTGATAAGAGCAAACATTAAACCAGACTGTCCTTTAGAGAGCAGAGTCAATTCGCCCCTGACTCTAGCTCGTTCAGACTTTCCCACTGCACACTTTTTTTACCCTAAAAGGATCTTAGGCACTGCTTCCTCCCTTACACAGGGCCCCATTCAGTCCTCAGGACCAGTACTGGTGCCTGTTACCACAGGCTACCAACAACAAAAGCAAATGGAGCAGTGTGGGGGTCTGAAGGAACATCAGCAAAGGTAAGAGGGACCAACTCCACTCACTAGTGTAAGAATCTGACTGTGCCAAGTTGTTTCCCTTTCAAAGCAAGGACAAAACAAATACAGATATCCCTGAACCAAATCCTCCACCCAGGATATATGAGTGAAGTGCAGTTTCAACACCTAGGCCTGCAGTAACTTGTCAGCACCGTGATTCCCCCAAGGAACTCACATCAAGGATGGGCCCGTTGCAGTAGTAGCAGCGAGGAGAGAAGAGGTTGTGATAGTCCTTCTCACAGTAGGGCTGCCCATCCCGCTCAAAGAAGTTCCGAGAGCCGATCTCCTCCTGGCAGTGGGTGCAGACGAAGTGCTCAGGGTGCCAGGTTTTCCCCATGGCTGTAACTACCTGTTGGGAAGACAGATTATGGAGAACAACTCTATCTCTCCCTCCCCTAGACCACATGACAAGATACCAGCTGGAGATCAGCAAGAATGACAAGTTCTACTACTTAAGTGAGCCCTGGACTGGGGTAGCATGAAAACTGAATTACCTATCATCTCAGGAGAGGGCAGTCCCTCAGGGGCAGGGTAGAGGTCACTGGAGGAGCTTACAGCGTACCTAGCCAGTGGATAAATAGAGTACTTCAGTTTCTCCAGCATCTCCAGTCTCTCCAGCCTCATGAAACAGCCCTCCCCGTTACTCCCAGCTGCAGCCCAAGGTTCAGCAATGAGGCAGCACCTTCCACTCACCTGCCCAGCAATAGGCTTCTTGCAGGCTCCACAGACACCTTTGGCCACAGTAGCTACACCCAGTTTATTCAGGTCAGACTGAAGACTTCCCAGCATGGTATCCAGCTGACTGCCAGGCTTGGAGGCTGTGGATGGAGGGGAGCTGCTCCCAGCTTTTCCCTGTGCCATAAACTGCAGGTAAGAGAAAACAAATACTGTTAAGGTGAATGCTGCAATGCTTATCAGATAAATGCCTGCTGTTGCTGCCAGGGACTCCTCTGCAGAGACAGACAGGAGGCAGCTATGCTCTCTGAAGAAGCTGGGGAGAGCCAGGATCAAGTACACACATGTATTCTGCCCATGCAGAGACATGCAGAGAACGGCGATGTAACAGCAGAGCTGTGAACTGAGGATTTGATTCTCTTTCACTGCACATACAGCAGAAGTCACCAGCACATCCCAGGTACTCATTACAGCACTCTCTAAGCCTCTGCCAAAAATCTCCCTTTACCTCATCAGTTCCTGGCCAGCTGACAAAGCAGACGCCATCCAGAGGGCCCCTTCTCCTTGACCTCTCTCCCTTGCTATGTTCTTGCTCTGTTGTCTGTCCTCTGTGAGAGAGACACTCTCCTCTCCCTCACCTCACCTCTCTTTTAGCTAGATCTAGATTTTAGCTAAATCTTCTCCCTTTCCACCACCCTCGGCACATGTGTTTGCCAAGTCTCTCAGGTGGTTTTCACCCATGCCTGAGCTAAGCAACTGCACGAAGGAAGGAAGTAACTCCCAGCTGGCTGCTGTTTACCTACCGAGAGGGCAGTGCATCCCCAGCAGACAGGGCTGCCACGTGTATTGTAGTTGGAAATGCGCCGGTGGGGGGAAGGGGATTTGGATACTTGTTTCAGAGACCGTTTCTGAAACTCACACCACCACAGAACACACGGCTTGGAAAGGCTGCCCCGAGGAAGGAAGAAATGTTCTGCTGAGGATCGTAACTTACAAACAAAGATTATGTTCCCCTTGGCTACCACGGCCCCCTTTGCAGACAAACCCCAGCAAGGAAACAAAGATTATTTTAGCTGACTTGGCACTGCCATAGCTACTGTCGAGTTTAGGGACACACAAAGAAGTTGGGTTTAGAGCATGTTTTCTTTTACTAAGAGAGTAAATTAAAACAGACAAAATCTATGCCTATGAACAAAGCAAGAGCCTGCTGCCAGCACAGCCAAAGGAGCAGGGACACGCTGAAGTGCTCCAAGCCTTGGCAGATGCTGCCCTTCCAGCCACACGAGGAGCTCTATTCCCTGTCCTGCAGCTGCTCGTCCTTGCAGTTGACCAATTTCCTCAATGACAAATCCTGGTTTCTGCTCATTTGTATAAATATTCTCAGGAAATGCATTTAGCTGCTTTTACACATTCTGTACACATTCACAGACTCTCCAGCCTTGCCTCACTGGCAGTGTGACTCCCAATGGATCCTAATGCACAGCTTTTCCCCTCCTCTCTCCTCCCATAACTTGCAACCTCTCCTAGTCCAGCAGCACAGAGCAGCCCTATCACACACCACAGCATCCTCAGCCTAAAACAAAGCCTTCACTACACAACTACCAAAAACTAATACAGTGACTGTCTCCAAAGCACACACACAACTGCAAGGATACTGTCACAGAGGGAGACAACACCTCTTTGGAGACAAAGCCTGTCCAGAGCCCTAGGATATAGCCCAGGCTTCCTGCATGGTGCAGCAGGAGGAAAAGGGCTGCACAGTGTGGGAAGAATCACAGCTTCTCTTGCTCTAGCCAGGAATTATGGCCACGAAGGGCAGGCACAGATGTCACACACAAGTGATAAATACTGTTCAGGGAGAAAGGAGATGAGATGAATTCAACATGTAGCAACAGAGCACTTCAACCTTGTAGTGACCTGGAGGGACCACGCACTCCTGCCAGTCATGGCTGACTGCAGAGCAGGCACAAATACCTGTGCACACCTCCATTTCTAGCTGGCCTGGCCAGCCAGCCCTCTTGACAGCTCACAAATGAGCCCTCACCTGAAAAAGGTTTGTTTCCATCTCCTGTACATAATGCATGCTGTTTGTAGGGGACACTCTGCACATCATTCTCATAAACTGATCATGCAAAGACCCTTCAAATTCCCACCCCTCACTCATGAGATTTGCCATCACTCAAGTTCAGAAAGGAGCTCATGCAATACAGGATATTATCCACATTAACAGCGCTGGGAGCTCCAGGAGCAGATCCCAGCACACTCATCAAGCAGGAGAGCACACACCATGCTGAGGAAACAGAAAGGGGATCCTGCCTTGTCAGGGGCTGTGGGGCCCCAGGGTGCAGGAGCAGCCACCAGGCTGGCGCTGCGGACGAGGGGAGGAGCAGAGGTCACCTGGAAAGTACAACAGGTCAAGATGCAGAGGTGTTTCCTTGCTCACTGCTTGAGAGCTGCCTGTACACTAACACTGCACTGCACATATACATTAAGACTCCCCACCACCCTGGAGCTACAGCCCTTCCCTGGCAGGAGATGCAGAACCCAGGTCTCAACCATGCCATCTCCTCCCCCAAATCCACTCGTACAGTGCACACCTGCCTAAAACAGCAAACACAAGAGGACTGCTGAGCTGCCCTTCCAGTTATGCATGTTCTGCCATCTTTACTCCCCCCACTTCAGAGAGATTGTGGCAGGGAGAGCTGCAGGCTGTGTTTCAGTTACCTTCTTAATCTCAGAGGGAAATAAAGTGTCTTGGTTGCACAAAGTGACTGTCAGGATATACAGGACCCACATACCCCAGCAAGTTATGGCACAGATATGTACTGTGCAGTGCCACAGCTGGGATTAGATATTGTCCATGAGCCCTCTCTCCCATCCAGAAGCTCATACCAGCCTTTACCTGAACACTGTATCTACTGAGCCGTCAAATTACAAGCAGTAGTTGGATTGGAAAATACTGCTAAGAACACAAACCACAACAGAGAAGCCTGCCTGCATTTCTGGGAAGAAAGCTTCATCTTCAGTCTGACAGCCAACAGAGACAACTGCCTTGGCATTAGGGGTCCAGGTCTGGGGAGAACAGCAATTTTTGGGATCTTCATTAGGAGGGGTGCCCACAACAGAAACCTCATGATAATCATTATCAGAAGCTTCCCACTGGAAGAGAGGCTGGGGAGTCAAGCTGAAGGCAGAAGAAGAGACTGGAGTAGGAGCTGGGGTAGATGACACATGGGAAGGCTGAGGTGGGAGTGAGAGAAGAGGTGCAGTGCCAGAGGCAGGAGAAGGAGCAGCATTAGCAGGGACTATCTTTGCAGCTTCTTTGGAAGGCTGGAGCTGGGAAGAGGCTGGAACAGAGATTGTCCTCCTGGGGAGGAGCGGGGATTCTGGAGGAAAAACCACCTAGAAAGATATAGAGGAAGAAGAAAGGTGAATAAATCCAAAGAGGAACCAACAAGTACCTCCTTTAACAGGAAGGCTGGCTGCTATCAGTATGTTTATCTAAGGGGGAAAAGCAGCAAGAAAGAGTAGGGAACTAGAAAAGGTGCTGCTCACTGTAGCTTAAGGAAGAGCACCATCTTATTCATCCCCAGAAAGCCCTGCACAGGTACAGCACTGGACAAAACAAAGCATGCTTCTATGTCTGACCTCCCAGTGCAGTTTTAAAAATTATCCCCACATGAATATTTGAGATGTGACAGCAGCAGACTACACCAACAGGCACCATAAGCAGCCCCCTCAGATCCCACTCCAGTTCTTAAACATCCAGAACTAGGACCCTGTGCTGCTTTCCCTCTCAGGCCAGACAGGGGTGAATAGAAAGAGTTAAGTCTTCATTTTGTGTCATTTAGGATGCTCAGAAACTCAACCTGCACCTCCTCACAATGCTGTCTGGACAGAGGGACATGCTGGAATTTCCCAGCACATGTGACCCTGCTTTCTACCTTCTCTACTTGCTGTTCACCACTCTGCTCTTCCCCCCGAGGCCTGGCAGTGACAATGACCCCCTCAGTCAGCCAGGCATCCTGGCTTTGCCATTCTTCCTGCTCCTTGTTATCGATGCCCAGTCTGTCCTGAAGCTCCTCATTCAAGCGATCTTGGGATTCAGTCTTGTGGAATATGGCAGGACCTAGTTTATGCCTTGGAGAGAGGTCTCGAGACATTGGATGCACATTCGAAGTCTCTTTTGTCCTCTTGATTAAAGATTTAATCTAAATGACAAAGGCAATAGTATCAGCAGAGAAGAGCAATCTCAGAGAAAGCCCCAAGATGCAACAGCACAAACTCAAAGACATTAGTGACAATTGTAAGTAGGAAGAGTGATGCCATTTATTCCACAATGCCAAAATTCATCTTGGCACAGGCCAGAACAGTGACTCAGTGCAAGGAAAAACCCCGTAAGGATAATCACAGAAGCCAAAAATAACTGTCTAGAAAAGGAAGGGAAAGATTAACCAGTGGGAAGCCAAGATAGGAGGTGCAGCATGAGCACTCCACGGAGCATTACAGAAACCTCAGCATCACAAGGGCACAGAGCTGCCTCTCTGTGTTTGTCCTTGACAAGCACAAGGCTCTTGGTCAGACATGTCTGGTGCACAAAGTGTACTTCCAGCATGGAAAGGAACACTAACAGCTTCATTAATGAGTCCTAACAAGGTAAGAGGAACAGAGGAGCTGCCATCCCAATCAGAAGCATGAAACAGCCCTTTCATCTTTGTGGAAGTCTCTGTGGGCTGAGCCTTACCCCAGTTAGGGAACTGAAGTCCATTTCACAAGGAAGTCCCTACAACCTGCCATGTTTTGTACTGCTGAGCCACATGCAGGAGAGAGCACAAGATAAAGCTGGGGGCTGCGAAGCCCCATGACATGCAGCTGTCAGTGACACCTCTCAGAGCTCGTGCTGTTAGTGGGGTGAGCCCGGGCACACTCACTGCACACACACACTGTTAGGTGCTGGCACAACAGCCCTGGCTAGGACTCGCCCTGCTTCTACATTCACTCAGTGCCTGCCTGGCCTGACGCAGAAATCCTCTCAATGGGCGGTTTGGAGACACATGGCAGATCCCATTCAGCCTTCCCAAAGTTCTCAGGAGATTCCGGAGTGACTGCAGAGCTTCTGAACTGATCATTTTCCTGGTCTCCTCTGGCCTTGTTCATGTTAGCAGTACTTGTCTTCCTGTAAGTTCTGTCTCTGCCCTGCCTCTTCTTGCCCAGATCAGGACAGTGGTGTGCCTTGGTTTCATGTGGCACTTCAGCTTTTAGCTCCTGCCCTTGCTCCACTACAAAGCCCAACTGGCTTTTAGTGTCTGGGAAGACATCCCACCGATCCAGGGCAACAACAGAAGTTTCATTAACAGAATCTGAAACATTGTCATTCTTTGCATGCACCTCTGGCACAAGGGCAGGCAGCTCCAGGGCCCACAGCTCATCTAAAGCTGTTTCCACACTTCTGCCCTGGGAGGAAAGAGCTGAGTCGTCCTTGAGTGCTCCTTGCTGGAGCTCTTTGGGTAGCTGCCCCTTCAAAGCATTTGAAATGGGTACACTTGAGATTTTGGGGTCAGTTCTCTGCTCCTTCTTCTCAGTTGCTTTTGCCACATCATACCCTAAGCCCCGTGCCTCCACATTAGCAGGTCTACAGAGAAGCTCTACACTGGAAGCTGGTGCAGCCTGGGAAGTATTTCTGGAAGACTCAGGCTTTCTGTTCAGCTGAGCTAAGCTTGCAGAGGCCACCTGCTCCCCACGAGTAGCATAACCAGAGGAGCTCCGTGGTGGGGGCACAGGGACAGTCTGTGCTAAACGGGGCACAGGTGGAGGGGCAGCAGGACGCCCTGAGAAAGGCAGAACTGCAGGGTCACTGCCTCCCTCAATGCAGGGGTCTGCTGAGGGGTCCCCACTGTGACTTGCAGAAGGGTGTTTGGAATGGGACAGCACTGTTAAACTGTGAGGAGCATTGCTGGAGGCTGCATTTGCTGAACTGGGAACCGATTCAGAAATCAGAGACATAGTGGAACTAGTCTGCAAAAAAGAGACAGAAGGAACAAGGAGACAAAAAGATAATAACAGAGATAAGGAGAAGGAAAAAAAGGCACAGAATGAAGCATTATAAGAATCATGACTTCCAAATCAAAAAGCCATGTTGACCCAAATCCTTACTTCCAAGAGTAAGGAAGAAAAATGAGACACCAAAGAGCAGAACCGGTATGACATTGTACTGATCTTCATGAGCTCTACAGCCACTGGGATCCTTTTCCTGGGCCCTCCTCCTCAGTGACAGCTCAGCGTTCACCTGCAGCTGTGATGGGGGCATGGCACAGCCACTGCCACTGCTGGGAAGCCAGCTGCAAACCCAGGAGTGTCTTGACTGTGAATAAAGGTCACATTAACTTACTCACGGTCAGACATGTAAATTTTATATTCCAAAGCTGCAAAAAATTCAATCAATGAATAGAACAAAGCATGACACTTTCTTCTTGATACACTAATAAAATGCTCCAGTTGGCTGAGTTCATGGCAGTGAAAACAAAGCTTCAGGGCATCCACAGCAAGAGCAGATGACATGGGCTTTGTTCTATTCACATCACTAATCTCACCTTGCAAGTGACACACACTGAATCCATACCAGCCTGTCAGTCATTCCATGCCTTTGTGAACATTGCTTAGGTGGCAGATTAGCCTCTTCCCCTCAGGCCAAAAACTCCACACTGACATTGTAATAAAGTCAGTATTAATTTTGATCCAAATAAACATTCTAAAAAGAGCAACTAACACAGAGGGTTTGGTTTTCCTTGACTTAAAGGGTCTTTTGAAAACAAAAAATCATGGGTCCTTCTTTCCCCAGTTCCCATGGTTGCTGACTAAACTGTAAGGAGATAAAGTGGTACCACTCCTTTTTCTTAGAAGGGAGACTCAGAACAAAGACTTGGACAAGCTCACACAGCAGGTCAACCTAAGACTAAGTTTGCAAAATGTATCCACAAAGGATTTTCAAATCCAAGTGCTATCAAGACCTGCTCTCACTCTTAGTCATATTTTCCAGAGAAGCCTAAAGAGGTCAGATGCTTGTGCTCTGAGGTGGAGGGGCACATAACTTCCTATGCTACATATGCCACCTCAGTCTCCACGTACCTTTCTGAGATACTTATGAAAAAAACAATGTAATTAACCAGAACATGCACCAAAGGTGTCAGTAAATGGAAGAATATAAACCTTCAGCCGACCTGAGCTCCTGCCATGCTGAAGGGCCAGCAGCTGGCACACACACACACTCTTGCAAAGTCACACCAGCAGTGCCACAAGGAGACTGTTCTCAGAAAGGAAAGAGCAATAAGAGACCAAATTTCATTACAGATTGCTCTTCCCCTCAAGCAGCACAACCAGGCTACTGTGACCACAGTCACAGCTCAGAGGAAAATGACTAGCAAGTATATTAAAATGAGGGAATTTCCCAGTAATGCCCTCTCCCTGTATTTTGCCTAAGCTGGGCACACCTGTAAAAGTAACCTGGTTTGATGCTGTGCTTCACACACTTGGTTCCCAGACTTCCTAAAATGAAGTCAGTATTCTTCAAGGCAAGAGTTTTACTCAAATGTCAGTATTTTCAACATATTGAAACCATACTCATTCCAAAATAAGAGCAATGGGTGAGCCCTCAACAGTAACAGAACAGTTAACTACAAGCACCCAGCTATGCAGTAAGCAGGCATCACATTACACAGAAATGGCAGAGGGTAAGAAAACAAGTGCATTAAGTAATCTCAGTGCCTGGTGACTGATGAACCAGATAACCAAAATCAAATGGATTCAGTAAGCAAAAAGAAGGGGCAATAAATGAGGGTGAAAAAAATACAATAAAAGGGTAATGTACCATTACCTTTTACTCTGGGGTACATGGCCAATCAAGCACCAGTGCCCTCCACTCTTCCCAGCCCCATCTATTGTAACTTCTACCAGCCCATCTTATTTGGGCTTTTTATCCTATTTCCTGCAGTCACACACAAGTCTGATACTCACACAGCAGCCTTTCATATTCCACCTTTGCAAGGACTCCCCTTATCTCCCTTATATTCTGACACTGGTACAGACAAGAATACATTTTTACAGCCAAGTTAACACCCCCAGCTGGCACAAATAGAAGAGATATAACCAAACAAAAGGGACTGAAGGGAAAATGAAGCAACCTGAAGGACATGAAAAAAGAACAGTAACTTAAAAACAGTCAATGACATCATTAACAAAAGGGAAATGATCACAGAAGCCACGTTCCTCGTGCTCCTGGAAGAATATTTAAGCACAGATGAGCTCAATGCCTCACAGAAATAGCAGTGGTGTGCTTAATAAAGCCTAAATCTTAAAATCTTGCTGTATTTCAATTTGGTCTCTGAGGTCAACTGAAAATTAAGGCAGGAAAGCAGGTGGTTTATTAGTCACAGCAGGTTTTACTGGAGATTCTAAAGCTTCTTCTCAAGAGTGCAAAGTACTGCAACACCCACACTTAAACATCTCCAATCCCTGTCCCTTGACAAAGGAACCTGTGCTGGGCAAGGTCGTTCTCAGCTGCCAAGAGCTCACCTGGGAGCAAAGGCTGGGCCACACCCTGAGCTTGTTTCCCGATAAAAGCAGCAAGGGGCACAAGGCCACAGTGCTCAGCTCCCACAGCACCTGGAAGGAGCAGGGCAGGGAATGCCACAAGCACGAGTGGGAACTCCCTCCAGCTTCACAGCACTGCAGTGCTTCAGCCAGGCTGAACAGGGCTTGTGGCTATCCCTGCATTACACCCTAGGACCCCAGAAGGAGAAAAAAGGCAACACTAAGGTGTCAATATCTGCAACTGACTAAATACACACTACAGAAAGTGTGTTCTACAGAACACACTGAGGAGCTCCCAGATTCTCACCAATTTACATGCATGTGCCAGGAACGGCAGACTGAATTCCATTGCAGCGAGCACAAGGCAAGTGGAGTTTCTCAGAACACATGTGTTCAGTGCTGGGCTCTGAACTCACACACTTGTCACAGCTCTGGGTATTGTACTGACCTCCATGGGACCCACCAGGCACAGAAAGAACAGTAAACAGCAAAGCTGTCACTGCACGTTCTGTACCTCTTCACACAAAACACTGCTCAGCTCTGGCTGCCCCACCCAACGTCATCTAGGAGGGGATGGAGTTCAGCACAGACAAGAAATCTCAAGCAACCAGCAGACTCTTCCATACAGGGACAAAACAGAGTTAGGAAGTGATTTAGGATTAGAAAGCAGATACATATGTAAAATAGGCAAAGCTAACAAAGAGATTATCCAGTATGTTTGCTTTCTCCACCTCTCTCAGAACAAGTCCAAGTCAATAGTTCAGTAAGACTATAAGCAAAGTAGCTGAAAGTAGAAAGTGTGAAACTATTTTTCATTTTGTTATGACTATGGGTAAATGAAATCTCATGAAAACAACCTCCACAGTTCATCATCTAGTGCAGGAATGGTAACATACCCATCGGAATAAAGAAAAAGTTATTCAAGTACATATGCTGACTCTGAATAGTACTTGCCATCCTTTGCCTTCACAAGAAGCTCAAACTTTAATCCCATTTTGAGGTGAATACGAGATTTTGTTTTAAGATAAAAGCTTTGAAATCTCCTTCTGTCTGATATAAAGGCTTCAGTGTTCACACCACATGCCTGGAATATCCATTCTCCTCAGGGAAAGCAAATCAGGGTAAAAACACTCCAGAGAGGAAAGTCATCCCACAGAACAGAAGGGCCTGGTCTCTGTCAGTAAAAGCAGAGTGGTGTCCCATGCCTCTCGTCTTCTCATTAAGTTGTAGCACAGCAAAATAATTCACTCTGTACTGAGCAGTAACAAAGCTCATTATCTCTGACAAACAGACAAACTGCAGAACTGAAGGAAAAACAGATCCCAGAACTGTCTTACCCTGCCAGTGATGAGAATTTATACAGTCAAGGACACCTACAGCACCCCTCAGAAAGCACAAATACACCATGGGAAGTTTTTCAGAGTAAATGTGAGAGGTAAAGGAGGCATTCTGGAGACCAACCAAGGTCAGCACATGTGGTTAACAGGCAAGAGACTGGAGACGAAGCACTGAGCTGTCATGAGAGGGTACCTTAAAGTCAGAGAGAGATGCCATCAGCTCATCCAGCTCTCGTGTAGCCGAGGAAGCAGAAATTCGAGTCTGCTGCTGACTGGCGGTGACACGCTGGGGGCTGCTCACCTCACCCTGGCTCACAGTGATTGCAGGCCTGGCCAGGGGGAAAAAAGAAAATGAGATTTTAAAAAGAGTGTGTTTAGACCTGGGAGGGCACTCCTAGACTGGAAGTCCCACCGTTCCCCCAGATAAGCAGAGCAGGAGGAGTTTCATCAGCACAGCCCAACACGGGCAGATTCTGCCTCACGTGTGCACACCCATCCCATCCACTAAGAAACAGATGGTGCCTGATCATTTGTTTTGTCAGACAGGGGTATCTGTGGTCAGTTGTAAATCTGAGTTTGAGCAGTCCACCTCTTATGGATGACTTATGCATTTTTCCATCCAGAAGTAAATTAAAAAGCCCCAGCATCTTCATGGACCCACGAGACTTCTGACCCGTTAGACAAAGCCCATCTTCCATCCGTCACTGTCCTGCAGCAGCTGCCCCTACAGTCACCACTCCCCCAGGAGCCCAGCCCAGCCTGCAAGCACCAAAGCATTACTCACACTGGACTTGGCACCGAGCTCTCCAGCTCATCCAGCAGGCTCTCCACACTGGGACGCACATCTTCGATCCCACGAGCACCATTCCGTTTTGGCTTTTCTTTTGTTGGGGGTGCAGCCTTCCCTCCCCCTGAGCTGCTGTTCTCTGGGACAACATAGTGAGGGGCAGCCACGCTGGGCAGTGATGGGCTTCTGCCAGCCTCATCTGAAGAAAGGGGAGCAGAAAAGAGCTGTTCAGAGCCCCATTCCACACACACACACACACACACACACACACACACGCTAATTGCAGGCAAGTACAAAACATCGTCCAGAAATCTTGTGGAACGCCCATCTTTGAGGATATTAAAAACTTAACAGTGCAAGGGCCTGAATGACCTAAACTAACTTTGAAACTTTAGTAAGAGGCAATTTTGAAGTTGACTGCTTTGAGCAGGGTGCTGCAGCTCAGACCTCCTGAGATCCCACCCTTACTAAATGAATCTTTGATTAAGGGCTGAAGGGGTCTCCCTCACTAAGGATATTGGAAGGAAAAAGCAAGTTACTATTCTGAGACTAAAATTACCCACTCATACCAAATGTCTTCCTATTTCTTACCTGCTGTGAAGCCAGTGGCAGGAGTATGTTGAACAGCATTCAGTTCCAGAAGGAGTCTGTCCAGTTCTGAGAGGTTGCTGCCCAGAGAGGAGCTGGTCATTGTGGGAGATGGTTCTGCAGACTTCTGCTTGTTTGGGAAACTGAAGAAAAAAGGGAAATGTGAAACTTCTGCATCAAGAGACAGCAGAAGGATGGAGGGAAACTCATTAGGCTCCCAAAGTTTACACATATGCTGTGGTCTTTCCAGGCTGATGCTTTTAGCTCTGGGGGTAAAGGAGACACGTGCTTTGTGACACGACTAAACTCTGCTATTCTTGTAAACTATAAAAATAGCCTTGATGGACATCTGATTTTAGGATTACATGATGCCCAGCCCTGTGGGAAAGAGTTAACTGTCTGTAGCTCCAAAATGCACAGAACAGCAGCAGAACCATTAGCTCACATACAGGAAAAGGACTTGTTTCTGCTGACATCACACCAAGCAGCAATACCCTGAGCAAGGGAATGCAGGGCTAGAACAGACTGGAGAGAGAGGCAAAGCACAAACCTCAGGGTAGCAGCAGAAACTGAGAGGCAGCAGGATATGTCATAGCTTCTTGCAACACTCAAGGTCTCCCCAAATCCTCACACCTTTAATTTGGGGAACTCTAATCAATTTATAAGAAAGCAATTTGGTATTATTTTCTACTGTGTTAAATACACGTGCATGAATAAAGCACTGGCTGTAATTACTGCAAGTCTTATATGGGTGATATCATTTCCCACAAAGAATTGCAAACTGTTCCAAAACAGAACTTCACATCAATGCAGTGATTTTTATAGCAGTAACACTTTAGTAACAGTTTTTGCATTGTCAATGACAGGAACATTTTTTTTCTCCTGCTTTTATACAAATGAAGAAATAACTTTTAATGGTCTAGAGGTTCTTGTTTTATCAAAAAGACATTTTCCAAATTCAAAACAGGAACTTCTGCCTTGTGCAAAGGACCATATTATGCTCAAAATGTTAGTAGCTAGCAGGTTAAGGACTCTTGACACCTGTAACACTGCTGACAATTATGAATTCCATGAGGGAAGTTATCCTTCTCTTAAGGCTGAAAAACAAAATCCACAACTGCAATCTGACGAGAACATACTTCATGCCGAACCAACACACCAGCTACAATTCACACCAGAACCAAGCCATGCCAGACCCTTGTTCAAGAGGACTTATGGCTGTAATTACCTTCATTTCATACTAATAGCATGCAGTCATCTGAAAAAATTGCAATTACCATCTCCATTGGGCCATCTCTGGCTAGGCTGCCCAGAGAGCAGCTGAGCTCCACCCAGAATTAGCTCTGGCTGGAAGCAACTTCCTGCTCAGCAGAAAGAGCTGGCACGGCTAAATTATAACTCCAAAGAAACACCAAAGTGTAAAAAGGTGCCTAGGATGAATTTCTGACAGCCTCTGCATCACTCACCCCTATATCAGCAGAAAGGTCTGTCCTACTGTGCAGGCTACTCCTCCAAACCTCAGAGTGAGAGCAGCTGCCTTTGCAAGTGTAAACTTGTTATCTATCAATTACCTACTGAGATGGAAGTTTTAAATAGTTTGAATTTACCTGAAAACTCCATTTTCTGCACATCCCTCCAGGCCACAAGTACTGAGTTCCCAGGGAAAAATAACCCAAAGGCCATCCACCTCCTGAAGAACTTTTGTGTCATTTAACAGGGGGGTGGATTTGTCACTTGTGTCTGGATCACATCCTTCACAACACAACCCTGCTGTGTCTGACGGATCCTTAACCTCCAGCAGCTGAGCAAGCCAAAGGGCCAGGTCAACGTTTGAAGTGAGTATGAAAGTTACATTGGCACGCTACAAAGAGGCAATCAAAACTGACACAAAGCGATGTGACACACACGGGGAGCAGTGTTTGTTTCCACTTCTAGAAGGCAGCTTGACTACCAGCAGGCCCAAGCTGTGAGTCAGGATTATCTCTTAGAAGGGACAGGATACCTGTAGACGTGTTCCTCTTCACTGGCACGGGGAGTAGGAGAGTTGAGCCCGTCTCTAGGAATGGAGGCACTGGAGCTTTTGGCACTAGAGCTGTATACAGGAGACTGGGACTGAGGCTGTGGAAACAAGATTTGCATTGGAAAAAATAATACAAAACAAATACGTACACTACTGCATGGCAAACCCACGCATAGAAGGAGCAGAATAAAGCTCAGCAGAACAAAAATAAGATCTGCTCTTTAGCCAAGCCAGTCTCTATCAGGTGAGCCACACTAGGAACAACAGTTTCCCCCCTAAGACCTGCCTGTGAGTCACAGCTTTGTGCTGGAAACCCCCAGACTGCCTTCCACAGGCTCAAGACAGATGACTAACACTAATCTCATCACACCACCATTTTGTCAGCACAATGATATGGCTTTCAAATGCTTTTCTGCCGTTTATTCCAACCAGTTAGTTCTAATAAAAACTCCCATCTCCCCCCATTTCCCTGCTCTGTTCACAGCCAAACTCATCCTTGCTTCTCCCTATTCCCCCCTCCTTCCTTTCCTGAGAGATCCTGCACCCACACACAAGCACACACCTGCTGGTGGCCGTATCTGGGGGCGTTGGGCTGCCACTGGTCCAAGGGGTCGATCACGGTGCCATTGAGGGCCTCGTTGGAAGGTGGTGGGGGCACCGGGGGTGGCACAGCAATCTCCTGGTACGTGTGGTTTCCAGTTGGGTAGGAGTAAGGAGTTTCCTCCGTGAGAAACACTGGTCGTTTGGAGATATGCGAGGTGGTGGATTCCAGGTCTGCCAGTAAGGCGTCTGCAGGAAAGCAAAAAAAAAAAAAAGAAATCAACAAAATGGTAAAATTCTGGACTACAGCTTTGTGTCTCTCTTCTCTCTCATTCAATGTATCTGTATCAAGAGTTTTTTTGGGAGAACTTTTCATGTAGGGTAATCTAACAAATGCCCTGAGAAACACTACTGCTGCTAGGGGGTGAATGACTTAATCAAACTTCTACTACAAAGAAAACACCAAGATGTAACAAAGCAGCCAGAAAAG
The DNA here is from genome assembly GCA_013397245.1 of Thryothorus ludovicianus. NCBI lineage: Eukaryota > Metazoa > Chordata > Aves > Passeriformes > Certhiidae > Thryothorus > Thryothorus ludovicianus. The sequence goes on along the minus strand of VZTB01017790.1, from coordinate 875,318 downwards.
CTGCAACAGTCTCAGATTTTTGCCTCATCTGGAAAAACACCCAACAAGAAGAACCCGGAGTCTCACTGACCCTGCAGAAGTGCAACCTAGGCAAGCCTTTCCAGAGACCTACTCCAACAGGATATTGACACACACTAATTACAGGCCCCACATCATCACAGAGTCATTTACTGTGGCCGCAGGCACTGCTTTCTGCAGGAAACAAGATCGCAGGAGGTGTTTTCTCCAGAGTCCAAGGTAGTGGGAGAAGCATGAAACATTCAGATGAGCCCATCAGTGCAGCAGGATGTATTTCAGTTCTAACAAAAATCCCTCTCAATACTTCATACAAACAGTTAACAAGTTTCCAGAGGCTGCCAGGTAAATGCCATTTCTCCTGGAAACAATTCTTAACTAGATGGGTGGAGACCGCTCACAAATTCCTCAAGAGAAGGAAAACTTCCACCAGTTAGAAACGCTGTCACTCATGCCAGGCAGAGGACCCACATCACACAGCACTTCTCAAAAAATCTTACAGTCCTGTAAGACATTAGGCATAAAAAGGCATTTCCAGCTTTCTGGATTTCTCCCTGCAAATTCCTCTGCCCATTCCCAACCCTGCACTCCTCTGGGGGGACTCAAAGGCAAATCCTGACCTGCTGGACCATGCAGCATGTGTGCCCTGCAGAGCCCACTGCAGTCCCTGTGGGGGGAACTCCAGTGAGCACCTGCAGGTCTGTGCTGTGCTCCCCTTCCACAGAAAGCCTCCCTGGCCACGTGCCCAGCTTCCCACCAGCGCACACCCTGTGAGGCTGCTGGAGAGGAGACAGGACACTGGAGACAACTCCATGTGACAGCACCAGGATACACCTGGCAGGTCCCTTTGGAGATGTGGAATTCAGCCAGAAAAGAGCAATGCACCTTCAGCAGAATCAGGAGGGAACACTGTGAACCCCCCTGGATCTCCCTTGCCCCTGCACAGACCCAGCTGATCTCAGAGAGGCTCAGCAGGCCCCTTCCCCTGCACACAGCAGGTACTTGACACTCAGGTTTGGGGCACAGAGGCTCAGTCTGAGCGTGGCCACCCTGCAATGTGTCCCCCACCGGGTCACAAGGAGCTGGAGCTGTCTGGTGGCACCAGAATAGCAACCAAGCAACTGCTCACACTAATGGCTGCCCACAGCTCCCCGGGCAGCACCTGCCAGCCCTCAGCCACTGCCTGAGCACAGCACTCCACAGCAGCCAAGGCACTTAGCCAGCCTTCAAGAAAATATATTAGAAGAGGACAGCATTATTACATTACAAAATGAGGAAGGTGCCGCTTTTATATTCACTCTTTTCAAAAAACATCACAAAAGAAAAAAGAAGCAGTCCTGCACTCAGAGAGCAGAATATAGCCATTAGCAAATTAAATACTATGTTTAATTATTTCTATACACCTTCCATTTAGTTAAAAAGATGCTCCAAACCATTAAAGTCACAGGATCTCATCTTCCTAAAGGGACCAAAATATCCCAGAAGCAGATTCTCTGAAAGGAGACAAGCATTCCAGAGCTGGGGAAAAATGAACCGAATCTTCTTTTCAAGCAAAAGAACAGCTGGTGGATTCCAGAGTGAAAGGCACATACCTCCAGGGAACTGCCGAGGAACCGCAATTCCTGCAGTCAGGCAGGTCCTGCGACTGGAGGTTTCACGCACACAACCTCCCAGAGAAGGGCTTGCCGAGAAGGAGTGGTTTTTGTTTCTCCCCTCCAATGACAAAGGCAAATCAAACTCCACCAGGAAGTGAAAATCCCGTGAGGGTGTTGGGCTCCTCCGGCCCCGCAGAGGGGACGCAAACCATTTTTCCACCCTCCACCTCCAGCCCTCAGAGCAGGACCGGCAGCTGTAACCATCTCGCCACAGAAGCTGCCCTGCTCGGCTGCTCTGTGTGCCGCTGATCCACGGGACGGACACTCACTGCCCTTTGCTGATGGCACAGAGCGAGCTCGGATACACGCACCGGTTTAATTTCACAGGTATGGGAAAGGGAAGTCTGGAAATACCAGGAGCACTGAGCCCCATGGCTATGAAGGAGTTAAGATTGATGATTAACCTCCCCCATGCCCTCCCCCTTCCTGACTTGAGCAAACACGGCAGAGCCGAGGAACGGAAAGCGGAGGGAGGAGAAAAAGCCGGAGAGGAATCATTCGGTTACTCAAACTAAACTCCAACTTTACAACTGCTATCGAAGCAGCTGCACGAAGGCACCAGCCCGAGCCAGCGGGACAGGACAGGCGCTCACACACCGGTTTCCCGATGCGAAAGGACTTCTCCTTGCTCCCCCAAGTCCTGCAAGCCCGTGCGCTCCCTTGCCTGCGCCTCGCCGCTCCACGCTCACAGCCACACAGGGAAGCTCTTCCCCATTCGCGTCCCTCCCCGCTGCTCCTCCCGGATCCAACCCCATCCGCAACCACAGCTCCCTGAAACTGCTGAAATGGGAAACTGCGCCCGTTTAAAGGGCTCAACAGCAGCAGCAGAACCTGGCAAGGGCAGGGTGAGAGCGGCAGTGGCACCGTCCCACCTCACGGACATCACCGTGCCAGAGGGAAGCGACTCCCCAGGACGCAGGCACGGGCTGCAGTCACTCCCTTGGAGGTCAGCCCAAGGAGTTCTACAGTCCAGAGCGTGACTTGAGGCTATTATTCAAAACCCAACCAAAGATTAACCAAAGGGATTAACAATTTGTTTTTTCCATGAAGCACCTCATCCCAAGAGGTCCCAGTGCACCGTGCATTCATTTAGGATTTGGGCAACTACCAGAAGACAATGTGACATAAGAAATGAGGGGAAAGAAGGGAGATTTATTAATGGAAAAAGATGCATCACTCTGTCTTTTGCAAAAGGGACCAGCATCTGTAACCTGATGAACTGTGACGGGGACGCTGTGCCTTGTGCAGTGCTGCACCTCTCGTCACAGCACTGAGTTCACTACAGTGGCCGCTCCTTAAATGGAATATTAAATGCTTAAATAGAAATATTAAAGTCTCGATCGATTTACTGGGTAATGAAGTGTTCCTGCCCAAGGTGACTCCTGGGGGGCAGTGCTGCAGGCCGTGTGAATCAGCCAGTCTGTCCCCACAGCCCGCAGGAAGCAGCTCCGGGCCAGCGCCCAGCGGCACCATCCATCAGAGGGCACCACCAACACCCTCACAGAGCGACGGGAGCCAGGGCAGTGCCCGGCCTGGCAGCGCCTTCCCCTCACCTGTCAGCCCCGCAAGAGCCGGGAACCTGTCCCTGTTCCAGCACACGGGAGTGCCGGCGGTGCCACGTGTGCTGCCCCTCCCCACGGGGACGCGCATCTTCGCAGCAGCCACCGCCCAGCGCTCCCCGAGCGCACCACAGCCCCGCCGAGCGCTCTGCAACGCCACAGACACAGCTCCTTAGGCACAGCCTCCCAAGGATGAACACTGCACAGTGAGTTATCTCCAGAGAACAGATTTAACCATTAGTTAGCAGTAAAGTAAACCAGACAGAGTTATAATGGACCTTCAAAGCATTGCTCCTCCCCAGAATCACCCCTCTCTCCACTCCACCACAAGCCACTAACACAACCCACAGACAAAATGTCAACTCTCAGACACGTGCATGAAGCAGAATCACTTCAGTTTCTAAAGACTCGGCAGGGTTCAGCTATGAATGGGCTGTGCATATAGAAACCTGTACTTTCCACTCCATTAGCAGGGTGCTGCTCAGGAGGGTGCAGAAAGGATACCTGCTAAACACCACCAACCTGGACACTCCTGCTTGTCATGGCTACTCTGGAGCAGTTACACAGCCAACGAAACCCTGCCTCACTGTGCACTGCAGCACAGAGCACCTCAGCATGTGCTCACTGCTCCACGGGCTCAGGTAACCTGGCCACCCAGCTGGTAAAGCTGTGTGAAAACATGCAACAGAAGGACAGAGTCTTCCTCCACTGGGCAACCCAAAAATTATATGCTTGACTGAAATCACATTTAGGCACGAGGGCTACTCAAACCATGATCCCCAATATGGGAGGATATTGCTGTTTGTATACTGATGGGTTTTCTACAGATTTTCCTGCGGAGGAGGGACAGTTAAAGAATGATACCACATTTGACACCTTTACCACCATAAAGCACTCCAAGACACTGCAGGTCCAGGGGCATTAGTTTGCTCCTCTCTCTCTTTCCTCACTTTTGCCAAAGATCATTATATGAGGTCCTTGAGATTCTGTTCTAAAATCCTCCACATCACTCTGCACATCAGTCAGGTCTGTACAACTGCCTTTTCATACCAACTGCATTGCTTCAAGGTAATTCCCAGCAAAAGCCAAAGCTCTGCTGATCATTTCAACAGCTAGCCAGGACAAGAACTCTCACATCCAATGCATTGAACCACTCAAAAAATATCCCTTCTACCACCAAAGCAGCAAGAGGGAAGAGCAGCACAAGCCCTTAGGCTGAGCCCCAGTTACCAGTTGGAGCTGCACTGAAAAGAGCGAGCTCTGTGGAGCACATTCCTGTGCTATCTCCCAGCCCACGGCTCCGTGGGCCGAGAGCAGCTCCGGCATTCCAGGGGCTGCCAGGCAGGCTCCTTCCCACCGCTGCCTGCAGATGCAGCATCCATCCTGCAGCACAAGGCCTCAGTGCAGCCAGGGGCGCATTCCTCAGCTCCCACAGCCCAGGTCTGTCTGACAGAGCAGAAACACAGCCTGGGCACCACAGCACTGCCCTACAGCCTGCAACAGCAACGGGTAACACCGGGGCCACTCTGGACTAACACACACCAACACTCCTTTCTAGGAATCTGAGCTGCACTCAGCCCCCTTAAATAGGTAGAGTGAAGTTACTAAAAAGAAATGTATATATTTATATATATTTAGATGTATCTTCCCATGCATATCAAAGCATACTTTGTTCACTTCCCCTTTCCTGTGCATCTCAAAAATGCTCTTGTATTAAGGTGATATAATGAAGCAGAACACATCATGGACTAGTTCTGAAAAAACCTACAGGACAAGACATCAACAAATTCACATTTGCCAACTGACATCAAGCAGCTTTTCAATGCTAATTTTTCCTCAAGCAGTAAATAATTTTCCACTATTCATAAGCAGTTTAGAATTTATCTTTTTCTTTTTTTTAAGTGAGGCAATTTAGAGAAATCTAAATTTGCTTTCCTCCAGAGAAAGGATTTCCATATGCAGTTCATCTCTCTTTAACAACTGAGGATTATTAAGCCATGCTGACACAGCAAATCACAGCATTATCAATAGAGTGAGTAGATCAAAAGGATGGTGGTCAATTTTCTCCCACATTTCATCTGCTGCTGGGGAGGAAATGGAAGCATAACTAAAGCAAAATACTTCAAATGCCTCAGATATCAGCCTTTCATTTTCAACAGCTGAAAGCCACATCTGCACATGTATCAAACCACACACTGCCTGTAGCTCTTGCATGGGACATCTGGAAAGTGAGGAGCACTGCAGACAGGATTCCTCACATCCAGCCAGAGCAAATGCATTCAGCCACAGAGTCCCCTGTCCCCCAGCATCCCCAGTGCCACATGTCCCTGACAGCCCAGACACTGCACACTGGGGAATCAGGATGAGATGTCTGAGCACAAACACAGGTTTTCCTCTACTGCACCTGCACAGAACAGGTATCTGCACCTCCCCTATTTCCCCCCCGCCTCTGTTTACCCAAGTAAGTAGAACTGCTGCAAGTTTTCCTGGTTTAGGCAGCAGAAGATTCCTAGAGGACTAGCAAATAGCAATAAAAAAATCAAGATACTCCTAAGGGCAGCTCTCAATGAGGACATGGACTTCACATGCTAATCATGTCTCACTCAGCATCAGATGAATTGCAGACCTCTCACTGGCACAATCACACACCACTCTCCAGCCCTTTTGTCCTAATACCTGCAAGATGCTGAACTCAAATCCTTGATTTTTGGAATCCCCTGAGAGAATGAGAGGAAGGGAATTGCATCTCCAGAACTGAAGTGTGAGCTTGCAGCCTCATCTGAGCCACCTCTTTGCAAAATCCCTGAATGCAAACTTTAAAAATCCCAATAGGTTCACATAAGTCATCTTCTTTCCCCCCCCACCCCCTCCAGGAGTAAATGCAGCTCCAGCTCACACACAGGGAGACAGCTCAAGGCAGTAACCCAATCCCTGGCATGACAGTTTTATGTTGTGAGTAACTGCAGAGGAATGGGGAGCCTGGGTATATTTATCCTATTAAAGAGTCTTTCAAAAGATATATTTGCAGTGCTCTACAAGACCTGCATCAAGAAGACTTGCTGGAGCCTTGCTAGGATTTCTCACTGCCCTGGTTTTTGACTGCAGAAGGTATGGGGAGCCCTAAACATGGATGGCAGAAATTCCTATTTTGATATTTCTCAGCAAAATGGAAGAGCCTTATCAGAAATAGGAAAATCATGAACAGGTAAAGGCAGGCATTGACTTCCAGGTAAAAGACATTTATTAACAGTTCTTAAGGCATTATATTCTAATCAATACTTTTAAATGCAAGAGGATCAGAGACTACAAACGCAATAAAATACAAAGACTACATTCAAATGAGACCTTAAAAACTCAAAGTGCAATTAGATTCTCTTAAAATCCTCAAGTCCTCCAGTTCACATCTATAGAAAGCACGTAAAATAGCTTGGCTTACTGTGTAAAAGGAGATGACATTTAAAAGTTTTCCAAAATTCAACCAATATGTAAAGAAGGTAGTTAGAACACAGGACATATAAAAGCTCTCAGTTTTCTTGTGAAGCAGGGGCAGATTATTTAAGATTCACAAAAATTCAAGGCACAAAAGATAAGTCATTTTCCAGCCTAACTACTGCTGGAGTATCAGTACAGAGCAGCCACTGGGATTTTTACTTCACCTTGCCCAGACCTGCCTAGAGAAGGTTCAAATTGCAAGGTCAGTAAAATCACCCAGCTCTTTCTTTAATGTACTAATGGTTAAAGCCTTGTCCTTTCTCACAATCAAGGTATTGGTGCAAGCCACGCCTTGTGTCACTGCTTAACAAAAAGAATGTCCAAACTAGTATCAATATGTGGTATAGTAAGTTACAGGAAAGACAATAGCCATTAAAATTTTGAAGTTTCTCTCTACTTTCAGACCAAAACTGCCCCTTAAAATTAGCAAAATTTTATGTTTGTAGCACCAATTTACAAATTTCTGTGGGTGCTCCCAAAAAGCTTAACAGCAAAGGCAGCTATGCCTGTCTATCCCAGGCTGCAGAAACAAACTGAGCAAGGACTCACCCCGTGACAGCCAGAACTGCTGCCACAATCAGGTGGTGGCACTGTGAATCCTTTCTGTGCCATAGCTGGAGAAATGACAGCCAAACCAGAGAGCCTTTCCCAGTCCAGCAGCCCATGCACCCAGCTCTGACCACTATCAGCAAATGTCTAAACAAAGACAAGACACTGCAGTGTGAGATGTGGTCTGCATGAGCAGCTGCAGCAATGACTGTGGCTTCCTTTCCCAACCACTGAGACCCAAGCTGCAGAGTTTATTCCAGAGCTTGTGACCAACTAACTGGTCACAACTAACAGGCACTACTACCATCCCAAGCCTGGGGTTGTCAAAGAGTGTGCAAACAACAGCCTGTGTGAAGCAATTTCAGGAACTGTTTATCAGTAACTACTCACTGCACATTTGGGGATGAACTGCACACCCCTGGAGTGCTCTGGCTGTAGTTCCAGCAGAGCTGGCACCATCACACACTGCCAGTGTAAGGGAAAGGCCCAGGGATTCCCCCTTCCCCAGCAAGCAAACCCAGGCTCTTCCTGGAACTTGCCCTGCTGATCACCAGATACTTTCTAAACTAATTTAACTTACTGATCCAATAAAAGTTTGCTGAGGTGTTGGTTTCATTTTTTTTTAGATAAACTCATTAGGTTTCTTGGAAGCACAGCTCCAACCACTCCATGACTTAAGTAGCTTTTAGAAAATGTATAAAAAAGACCAATGCCAAAATTGAGCCCTTGTTCAAGTGAACAGAATTTCTGCTTTAAATGGAAATGCTCTACTTTCACCTTCAAAATTCAGGCCAGGACACAAATTGTAAATCCAGCCCATCCTGCCATTAGTTGAAAGAAATCACCTATCCTTCTGTCAGATTCCCATAATTCATCTGCAGCTCAGATGGAGACCAGAAAAAAAAGGCAGCCTGAAAAGATGCAATCAGCAGACAGCTCAAACTGAAAACTCCTTATTCTGGAGACATCCCTTGCCATTACCTGCTGCTTCCACCTGAGCTTACACTGACATTTTATTTGGCTTTCCAGCCCCAGAATTGTGACATGGCTCAGTCCCTAGGGCTGCACATGCTATGCACCCACTGATGCTCCCATTTGTGCTGCTGAGCTCACGAATCAGTTTTTGACAGGAGACTTCTGACAATAAAACTGATGATAAGCCAACTCTGTATGGTACAAAAACCCAACAGAAGCCATCATGTGAGCTCAGACCTTCCACCAGACACCTCTGACAGGCAGGAGGGCTACCTGAGTGTGCTGAAAAACCATTAATTTCCTGGATCTGCCCCCCTCATTTCCTTGCAAATGAACACGTTTCTGTCACACCCAGAGCAGCAGTGGTCTGCAGGGTGAGGCTGCTGGGCAGCACCACGTGCAGTCAGCAGGTTCCTGTGTAGGCCAGCAGCTGCAAGGCTCTCAAGGGCACGATGACACTGTAGGAAAACCAGCTGACCAGTGTGCCACCAGCAGTCCCTGGGAGTCACAGCCCCAATCCCTGAGGGAGCACCTCAGATCCATCTCTTATCTTGGATGCAACAGGCTGGGAAATCCTTTGGCTGCTGGCTCCATTCACATCACCGAGCTGGCAGGGAGGTAACCCAATCTTAACTAGTTCCACAGGGCATGGATCACCAACTCAGCATGCTGGCTGAGACACACTGCAAGTGCTTTAAAGATTGAGTCAGCACAGCTTCCTGGATGAAACAATACAAACCCACAGCACTCTCTGGCCTACAGTCCAAGTTGTGTGAAGGAACCACAAATGATTTTCCTGTAGGACCAAAATTTTTCCACTTAGCTCTCTGAACACTAAACTAGACTCCAGCTTTAAGATGGGTGAGAGAAATGAACCACCATGTACAAAACAGAAACACACAGTTATTCTGCCTCTCTCCAACCTCCTGATCAAAACTTTGATCCCTTTTTCACTGTTTCAGGACAGTTCATTAGATGGCTGAGATAATGGAAGTCCCACAAGATACATAACTGCTTTTGTGGTCAGAGATAAATATTCCTCAATATGTGAAAAGTGTGCTGAGCATCCTCACACTAAAAGAGATTTGTACTTTAAGTCCTTTCTCCTATCAGAAGGGAAAATGCTCCAGAGAAATAAAATATGGTTTGAATATGTTTTTTTTGGTTTTCAGACAAAAAGCTGCTAAAACCAAGTGTAGCTTTTTGAAGTTCTTCAAATTAAGCTCAGCTGCCCACTCCACTGCCTTGCCTATCACATTCAAAAGCTGGCAATAAAAACATCACAAAGAACAAACTCTTACTGGTACTGAAGATGAAAGGACAGCACAGAGGACAGCAAGGCCATACAAACCCAGCAAGGTTGGCTGTTGAATTCTGCACCTATTGCCTCCAAGAGGAGAACTTGAACTAAGCAGCAGCACTGTGACAGCTACTTCCAGCTAGTTCCCTCCCAAAGGTGTGTCCTCCCATTTATTTCTCATTTCCAGAAGTGCTAGATCAGGGGCTGGGAAGTGAGGGAAGGGTTATATCCTGCCACATACAGCATCTTCTTTTTTCTAGCATGGTTTTCTCCACACCTGAAGTGAAAAGAGACATCTTATATTTACATCCATCTGTTTATAGTGCTGAGCAGCAAACAGCTCATGTCAAGAGAAAACACCTTATGCTAAGACTGGCTGTCTAACACTGAATTCATTTTCCATATTCCTTACAAAACAAGTATTTTCAGTTTCACAGCTACCAAAGGCTCCTGAGAATGCCAGATTCAGCTACACAAGCCTTGAATGCCTCCAGAGATTCATGGTTGTGTGAAGCTAAAACAGAAAATAATCTTTTGAGTGGTTCTTTTCTACCTAAATTCACAGAGTCCTGAATAACAGGAAACCATTTCCAAAGCTGGATAAGCACAAAAAATTCTTCTGCTTCTCCATGAACAATCTTCAGGAGAATAAGGAAAAGTTTGTCAAGGGCTTCTACATCAACAGCAAGGCACATCCTGTGACACAGAGCATGCAAAAGCTGAACTGACCTCAACGTTTGCACAATGCTGAAGAGCACAAAGCTGGGCTCTGCTTCACTGGACAGAGAATTTGGAGATTGCACAAGAGAAGGATCACAAGGTGATCCGTAAAACATAACCAGCCTTACCCAGTGCTCCTGCTCCTGACCTCCAGGGATTCACTCTGCTGTGACTCAAGTACCACGGTCCTCAGATGATGCTCCCACCCTCAAGTTGCAGCACTCATCACATGGAAGCCTTTTTCAGTCACAGCTCCACACCCTAAAGCTAAATCTCCACGTATTCCATTCTGTACTGACAGAACTGGCTGTGGCCTGCAGCAACTGCAGGCAGTAAAGTCTGCAGCCACTGCACCTGAATCCCAATGAGGCTCACAAATCTGAGTCCTCACCCTAACATTCACACTTCCTTGACAGCACAAAAGAAATGTACCTTTCAGAAATGGAGAACTGAGATGCAGCCCTGAACAGCCCAGTGTAACATGGCAAATCCACATTGTATCAGAACAGGAAGCAAATCCGACTCTCAGGCTTGTACTGAAAATATTTAAGTTGGAATTTCTCCGCCTGAATCTGCAGTCTGCTATGAGCTCCACCTACCACCAGGTCTTTTGTCAGAATCCTCTCCTTTTGGAAGCAAATTGACTGGTGTTCAACAGGCAGTTATAGCTAGCCCTGTGAAAGAACACAAGCAACAACTATCTGCACAAATTAGAGTGTCTCCATTTCTCTCCTTTTTTCCTTTTGAAATTGGAAACAGCTTTGGGCTCCAAGGAGGGTATGTACAGCCTTCTCCTGGAGTGGCTCTTCTTATGCAAGATCTATTTCTGATCTCTGCCTGACAGCAAACACATCCTCAGGCATTTCCAGGAAGTCCCAGACAAAGGCAGTAGCAAATGGCCAATCCAGACCCAGCTGTCTCTGGGAGGGAGGTGAGTTGGCTCAGACTAAAGTGAGGGACATTGCTCTGTACAAACAGGAATGAAATGGCATCCTGGCCAGATTGGTGGGAGGAACAGACTGGAGCAAGTGTAAACATTTTACACAAACAACTAAACAGTTAACACCTCACTACTGACCTGGACTGGATTTTAGCCAATATTCTGGATGGGAAAAAAAATTAATAAACTCAAAAACCTTAGTAACCAATATACTGTCTTTTTTAGTCCTTTTTTTATCCTCATGAATGCAAAATATTAAGTTAACCCTTCTTATGTATGTCATAAGAATTTTCATTTGCTGCTGGCTTCCCTATGAAAGTTTCCAGAAGTCAAACAGGATCTGCTCTCTTCTGTCAAAACAAAAAAAAACAAAAACATTCATGAACACCAAACAAGCAGTCACTGAACTGACCCCTCAGGGAAAAATTCCAGGGCCAAGGCCTCTGGACAAAATACCAACTCCCTTGTATTCCTACAGGAAGAGGGGCTCAGCCAAGCCAGCTATCTGAGGAACCAGACCCTTCCTGCTACACCAGCACTAGGTCAAAACACAGCACTGCCATTCCACAAACATCTGACAAATCTGGTACAAAGGAGATCCCCACGAGACAAAAGGGTCCAAGGATGGGAATAGAACCAGCAGGAAACAAGACACGGTGGATTTTAAACCACAGCTCTGGTAAGGCTTGAGTGCAGAGATGTGCAGCCCCAGCCACAACAAGCAACCCTCTCCATGCCCATGAAAGGAGGGTAGGCAAAGGCTGCTTTTAAGCCCTGTGTTGGAATTTGGCTGAGATTTGTACAACTGAAAGTTATCATAAACAGCACTGAGGTTAAACATGTGCTGACCCAGGACCAGACCACTCTTCCAAGCAGTAGCTTAGTGTGAAATCAACAGTGGCAAATCACAACATTGTGAGCACACAGCAGAGGTCTCCAAATGTCTGGGCAGCAGGAATCCTGGTGAGCTTGTGCTGCAGAGCCCTCAGGTGGAAATGACAAGGGCCTGGGTTTGACCTCTCGAGGGGACCCCTCACTACAGCTGTAGAGCACTTGTCAGCTTGGAGATGATCATTTGGTAAGTGCTGATTCTAACTCGTCTAGGGAAGGAAAACATCAGGGTTTACAGTGCAACAGAGCACAGGAGTTCCACTGGACAGTGAGCACCCCGGAGGGAAGGATACAGTTTCATAAGATGCAGAAAGGCGAATTAACAGCTCACCACTGCCAAAAATGGAGAGGTTTTACTCCCTCTTGCAGACATGTGCTGCTGCCACTTACTTGTGCAGGCTCTGGCTCTCACAAGACCCCTCTGTGAACCAGTCCAACAGAATATCCACCCAGTGGAAAAAAGCTGACTGTCCTCTTTTGGGTCAGGGAAGAGCTGAGCACAGCAGTCAGCAGGAAGGGCTATGTCCAAACAGTCAGACAGCACAGAAGGAGAAAGGATAAGTAAAAGCAAAGCCATCTCCCCCTTGAGCAGCAGCAAGCCCAAGTACTGACTCAAGCAGCAGCAGGAGGAGCACCTCAGACACCCCAGCAGCACACAGGTAACCACAGTCAGTGACAACACTGCTGAGGATCCCTGTGAGCCTCTCCATCTGCTTATGTAAAAATGGCTTGGACACAGTCGCAGACAAAATACTGTCAGAGCTTGCACATTCCAAGTTAATTATCTGCCTTTTCAAAACTAACAGAAACAGGAAAGCATGTGGACCCTATTACCAATAAAGGGAAAAGTAGGATTTGCATGGTTATGCAATAATAGACATGGAACTTGAGGGGGAAAAAATAGTGTCTTTTAAGCTGTGGAAATCCTATCCAAGCAGCACAAACAGATCTGAATATAGACCCATCTAGGCAAAGTGCCAGTTACAAAATTTGAGACACACATAAAGATGATGAAATAAAGGACTGAAATACTAGTGCAAATTCTGAATTCATTAAAAGAATTCTGAATTCATTAAAAGCATTAGAAGAGATGTAGAGTGCCCTGGCTACCAGCAAAAGGAGGATTCCAGTAATAAAGAATGAGGACACTAAAGAGACTCTGTAATCATACCCGTATTTAGTACAGTCTTACTGAGGCATTCCTATCCTGAAGGCTCTTAAATGGGATATCAGAATGCAGACTTGACAGATTTTAGTCCTGCAGTTTTCATTAGCTTCAGAAAACATGCAGTTTTCATTAGCTTCAGAAACTTCCATTCAGTAAGTAACAAGCACAGCTCCCAAAAGCATAAATGCAAAGAACATTCAACAAATGCAAATCTACCCTTAAAAAAAACAAGGTATCTCAAGTTTTAAAAGCTTGTGTCAATAAGGAGGTAAAGTCCCAGCAAATCTCACCCAGATAAAATTTAGCATATTGAGATATAAATAAAGACTTGCTGGTTTGACCTGCCAACCACTCTGAAGTGGGTTGTTTCCCGTTTTTTAAAATGGGAACTTGTGTCAAATGTCATATGTGGTTTAACTGGCTTGTTACAAAACTAATTACTAAGGAAGTACTCCCAAAATGGTGTACATTTCTTTTAAGAAGTTTTCATTTTTGCAAGGGTTGTCTGCAACTGGGTGGGAGCAGACTTGGAAGCAACACCCAACTCATTTTAAGCCAAAAAGTGTAAGTCATCATCAACAACTGACTTTACATAAAACACTGCCAAAAGCACAATGTAAACTCCCAGAACAGGGCAGGGGGAAATGACAACAAAATATTTCACATTTTTCAGTCGTGTGGATCTTGGTACTACTCATAACTATAATAGGTAGAAAGTTTTAAAATGAAGCTTTTGGTCTGATGAGCACTGCACTGTAACTTAAAAATAACCCAAGTTATTGCAGATAGTGGGCAAGCAACAGCTTTGAAAGACAAGGGAGTACAAGGGGCCAAGAAGCACATGGTTAATCTAGTTAAAGCAGCTTCTTTTCACTTTAAAAGCAGCTTCTGGGAATGAAAGGAGGACAGTGTTTCAGAAATGAATGTGGGAAATGGTCTCCCAGTCCACTTTGGGAGATGTGGGTGGCAATTTGATGGAGACTGCTGATGGCTCTACAGATGCAGAGCTCTGACTTAGTTGGTTTTTTTTTTTCTTTTTAGTACTGGCAGAAAAATGCAGCTCAAGAGTTTCACAATGTCATGATATTGGCCCGCTGCAAGAAAGAAAATTGTTAAATCTAGACAGAAAACTAACATTTTTAGAACTGGAGTATATTGGAACCAGCAGATGGAGAAGAGCTGGACAATGTTTAAGGTTTTCTTATCTGGTTCTACATGAGAAGGTGCTGACCCATCATTGTACCTGTCACCTGGTATCGTGACACAAGTACCAGTCACAAGTCTCTTGCTTGTTTCAGCAGCAGCAAGAGGAATGGTGAGGATATTTTACCAAGAGCAGTATTAATAAAGCAATTAAACATGACAGCTTCTTCATCTCAGTGCCCTGAGCACAAATTGTTGTTGCTATTTCATAAAGAAAAATTTTATTCTATCACCAAAGGCTGTTACTCACAAGAGAACTCTTGACTGAAGAAGAGAACAGCTGAGGAAAAAAAATTACAAAGACCAAAGGGAAAGTAGATTTTTGAGAGGTAGAGATGAGTAAGAGAGACTGATCTCCAGCACTGACCAAAAATGGAAATGGCAGCAAAACTGAAATAGAAGCAGCATGAGAATAAACTTCCCTTTCAGAGGTACATGAAATAAATCCTTCTTCAAATTACTTTTCTAAAAAAGGGTTTTCAGCATGATCTCTGATTGTCCCTCCACCAATCCTATGATAAAAGTCACCAATCCTCTGAGATAATTGGAGAGACTGTTCTGCACTAGTCTAGAGAAGTCAAGATTCCCAGCGCCTGCATTTCTGCTTTGCTGAAAATTAAGTTGACTTCTTTGTCTCAGCTCATCATGTTCTTCCCCACCATGCCCTGAACTAGGGCACAGAGGAAAAGAGATGAATTTTCCTATCAAGTATCTGGATGCACACATCTTTTATATGGACATGTACTGACATCACTTTCATCCCATTACTGTTGGGTACTTTAAAATTAACCTGCTCCACCTCAAACCACACTGGCATCCAGAGCCTTCAGAGACACCCAGGAGCAGGCTCTGCCCCTTATACATCCACTGTACAGAGACAATGTCCCACACATGCACAGCAGTGCAACTGCCCCTCACCAAGAACAACATTCCACTTAGATCTTTGTGACAAATCCAAGCTTAGAATGTTTAAAGCAGCTGGAAAATAAGAGCAACCCCAACTCCTTTCCCCCCTCCAAGATAGAAAACCAAAAACCCAAAAAAAAAAAAAAGTTGTTTCTGCCAAGCAAGTACTGAATACACTGCATTCCATTTCATTAAAACAATTATTCAAAAGCCAGCCAAGAATTACATAAAGCTTCCTCCTGCACCACCCCCAGCCCCTTCCTCCAACCCCTCCTCCCCAGCAGGCAGCCTCCCAGCCCTGCAAGGACAGAACCACACCAGACACCCCCCTCCCAATGCCTCGTGTCCCACTGGCTCTCCCATCCCACCCACAGCATCTTCCAGACCCAAGCAATGCACTCGGGGGGCTCCAGACAGCCCAGAAGGTCTCAGAGTTTCAGATCACCACAGCCATGCCATGGAGATCTGTTTCAAGCAGATTTCTCCCTTGCATTTGATGGGAAAGGAGCATCCAACAAATGAAACCCTTAACCAATCCTTTCAGAAAAATGAATGATAACCTAACAGATCTCCTCTCTAACTCATACCAAGGCTTCTAAGCATGACCCCACGAGAGAAGGTGCTGGAGGCACTGGATTTAAGCAGTTTAGAAGTACAGGAGCAGCATGCTAGAGCAGCTGTGAGGCACTGCCCAAGCAAACTGCCCAGGACAGCCAAGCAGCAAATCTCAGATTAAGCACAAGCAGGATAGATTGAAAAGTACAAGCTTAGGGCTATAAGAACCTGATTGACAAATTCATCTTAAACTCCACACAGCCCCTCCACAGCTCTCAGCCTGACTGACAGTGCTGAGCTCCTCATCTTGCACAGGAGAAATAAAAGGCAGCTTCTTCAGGCCAATGCAGCTCACCCACTCACAACACTGAGTTGGCCACTGATAAGAGATTTCATGACGTGGATGAAATGGCATTTCATTCCCTCCCCCAGTGCTCCAGCTCTCTGCAGGGATCCTGTCTAACTGCTGGAGCTGCTCACAGCCAGGCAGAATAGTTCCAGCTGTGTGTCATACTGCCTGACCAGGCCTACACAGCCCAAAAAAAGTTTCCCATATAAAACCATAATGAACAGGAGCTTCAAAAACCAGAAGTACTATTCTAGGCACCTTACTCTTAGGGATCACCTTGGCCCCAAAGGGGTCATTTGCTAGCAGCAAAAAAACAAAAAACAACCCAAACCTAGTCCCAAAGGCAGCTGCTGGTGCTGAGAAACAGGGAGTAACAGATACAACTAAGAGTAAAACAAGACGAGCAGCAGAGACCAGGCAAGGCATCATCTTATTCCAGCTCATGGGGCACCAGTAACCTCAAGTGACGTGTAGTTAGCCTTAGGCTTTTTTGTCTGACCCAGCTGAAATTAGTGGCTCCAACCCAAAAGAAACCTTTTCACAGAGAAGCCCTGAACTCGTTTAGAACCATGAAAGAGGATAAAACAAGGGAATACTAAGCCCCTAATCCACAGCAAATTATTTACAGCCCTCTTGCCCATGACCTTTTCTACCTCTGGTTTCTTTTAGCACCTCCTGCTCTTATTAAAACTCAGCCTAACCACAGTCCCTGAAACACCACAAACTTCCCCATAACACAAAGTGAAATTCTCTGTTCACCTTCCTCTTCAGCAGTGGAAATAAAGCAAGATCCTGTGAGGCATCTAGACAGACACAGGATTAATTCTGTCTGCCAGCTCAGTTCTGTGACAAAAACATGGGACTGGTTTATTCCTGGAGCCCCCATACAGTCTGATTTACAGCTGAGCCATTTGAAGCACAATTCCCCATGCAGAGTGTCATTCAGAAGGTTTATTCCCTGGAGCACCATTTACTTTTTTTTTTATGTTCTTCAAATGATTTGTAAAATGTTAGAGGTTTAAACACGTGCAATAAACAGTAAAAAACCACAAGAAATCAAGCTACAGTCCACTGCCAGCCAGACACTCAGTACCTCACCCAGCAGAGCCACCTATGCAGATGTGCACATGGAAATAAGAACACTGTGAGAAGTGGCACAACAAGCTGCATTGGGCAGCTTCAGACTATCTCATCATCATTTAAATAACTTGAACTGAACTTGTTCACAGTGTAGAGACAGTCCAGCTCAGGGAAAAAGGAGCCAAGCACTAACAATGCAGGCTGCCTCCCCCTGTGGCCTGCCTTAAGTTCTCTTGGCTCCTCAGTTTACAGTTGTCTCAAACTGCTTAGATAAATTTCCCATGTAAATTCAGAATAGTTACTGTTTGCTAAAAGAAAAAGCTGCGTTTGTGTGAGCAGAAAAAGAGTTTACCAGACTCCCAAACAGCACAAACACAAAACCTCAGGGACTCAGTTCCTGTAACTGAAACACCAACACCAAATTTGCTCCACTGCACTCCAGTTGCCATTTCAACTTGTTTGCTTCATCAGGATTTAAAAACACGCATGCACAGAAGAGAAAGCATGGATTTTAACAGCCATCAGCCAAGGGAGACTGGCCCTAGCCAGCTGGTTGCTGCTGCTCATTTGCAAAGAGAATGAGTATGAATGGGAAAAACAGCTAAAACTGATATGAGAAAGTCATCACCCATCTCCTATTTATATGGTATATCTTTAGCACACAGCATTCTTTGAATGACTTCACAATGCTCTGTGGTAAAGGGAAAGACTAGGATAGAACTACTGTGGGGAACTTGGAAGGGAAAGGAAATCTTTTCTCCCTACTCACAGCCTGTCATAATGGGGGGTGAAGAAAGGATGAGCAATCAGAAGGGCAGAGAGGGAACATTCAACAGGGCTGAGAAAGGAATAAAAACTTGCAAAATGAATTCAAACTCGCCACTGTAAACTTTTCCAGCAATGGTGACCAGAAAAGCTTGAAAGAAGCTTTTCAGCTGGAAGCTATTTCAGAAACACAAAGATCTCAACCAACATAACCACACTTTGCAGGTAAGGAGTAATTACCCCTGTTTCACAGACAGAGAAACAACATGCCCTAAGTTAGGGTACATTTTTGAGGCTGTGGATAAATGGTTACCTTATGCTATATTAAACATAACCCACAGCTGAAAGACGTGGCCTCACCTCTCAGTTCACTGTCCATGTAAAAAAATGACTTTGAGAAGAATCAGATTGCTGACCCAGTTAACTGTGCAACAATTACTGTGGACACAAGCAAGGGAGATGGCCACAGGGAACACCTCAGCAGCCAGCAGTTAAATCAAGTGAAATTTGAGATCACAGCTTATTCTCTAACCCATCCAACTTCAACCAAACCAGAAAGTAATGGTGCCACTTCTTGCTTCTGCTCTGCACTACTGGATGTAGCAATGCTGTCACAGATGAGGCAGCTCGCTACTCATCATTTTAAAATGCAATATCCTAACCTGTACTCCCAGAGTTTGTTACTAAACCTCAGTTAGCTAGGACAGGCCTGAAGCGAGCAAGGAACTCATTCCCTAAACCTCATAATCTTAGCAGAGCGTGAGAAAGCTTCCCACAGACAATGTCTCACTTTCAGGCAGCTGGAATAGAAGAGCATCTTCATTAACAGCTTCCGCCTCAGACAGAAAGGGACACACAGGATCAGCACACAAAGAGGGAAGCGTAGGCTGAGACCAGAGCAGGAAACTGGGACCAGAGATCCCATTCACTCACACTGATTTTCCACCAGCACACACAACTGCATTTAGAATCTGCTCTGGCTGTCTCCAAAGCTGCATCAGATTCTGGATATCACAACCAACACACAGCTTGATTCAAACAGATTTGTTTTGTGACCATGGACAGGCTTTTCACCCCTCTAGTTACAGAGTTTTAATATAAGGGATTTATCTGTCTGTCTGAGCAGCAGATGAGAAAACTAACTCTAATCTAAATAGAAGTGCATTATTTAGTCCTTGTTCTGCTGCCAGACTTTAGAATTTTAGCTGTCATTTGTAGTTTCACAACTTGTTTCATATAATAGACAGACTTCAAAGGGCAAGAAGTGAGGGAAAAGGGGTCCAGAGAAACTGAAGTATCATGATTCCCTAGGAAAGAAAGAAAAAAGAGAGAGAGGGAGAGATGAAGATGTATGAGAAGTTTCCCATTTGTTTCTCTAGTGGCAGAGATGGTGTCGGAGGATCAGTTTTAACCAGGAGGGCAGCTGAACACTTGGGACAAGTTGACCTCTCCCAGCGAGGGACAAAGGAGCTAAAGACAGCACAGAGTCCAGCCTTTCCGTGGAAACAGAGCAACAAGAAAAGAAGCCTCTCTCTGCATCGCACACTGCTTGAGGCAGAGGACTCCCTGTCTGAGTTGCTCAGGACAATGAAGTCCCTGTTTTACGAGGGGTCACAACAGCTAAGGAGTTGAAACAAGTCAGAACCCCATTGTGCAGAGCATTAGTTCTGTTTACAGCCTTCTCACCCAGCGGCAGGAAGGACTCAGGAATCTGAGCCAGTAGAAAACCAAGGCACCAAATACTTGAGCAGGATACTGCTACACTTTACCCCAATACCATTTCCTGGGCGTAGCTGACCATGAGCAACTTCACAAGGGAGCCCAAAACCCACAGCATGACTCCCAAACTAAAGGAACTGAGTCAGAAACAGACAAGCATCCCCCTCTGGAGGGACAGACAGACCGCCCTGCAGAGCACAGCAATCTTCCAAGTGTTAGGACAGATGACAGATGGAAACACGTGCATCTCCCTCCACACTCCCATGAAAAATCAATGGCAAGATTGCTCCCTTTAAAGTCAATCTTGAGAGGATTAAGCACTGTAGAGAGGTGGATTAGAGTTTCTAAAACAGAGGAAAACAACTAATAAAGCAAAATCTCTTGTGCCCTTGAACTATGCACCCAGAATTTTAAAGCCAAATTGCTAGACAAACTTTACACAAAAGAAAAAATCCTTCCAGAAGTGAGCAAGCACACCTAAAAAAGCAGCTCACTATCTAGTTGACATAGACAGCCACAACACTGCCCATTAATGTCCCCATTAAACAGATATAACTTCTTTGTAAAACACCTTCTACAAGCTCCAGTGAATGCTGTTTTGTTTTTGATTGCAAAATCCAGTTTAAAAATATCTGAAGCCTTTGAAAACAAATTTTTTTTAAAAAAGAGCAGTAGAGTGAGAATTTCATCAAATGGATGCTTCTAAAAGCTACACCATTTCTGTTTGGAGTAACCAAAAGATTTCTCAGTAGTGTTTGCAAACAACTCCTTTCAGAAAAAGGCTGTAAAAAACTTTTGGAGTCAAAACCAAACAGTATCTGACTAAAGCAAATGTAAAGTTTCTCTTCTCCCATTACTCTCAATATAAATACATGACACGTTACACAAATTTAGTTTCTTCCTCTGCAAGAAGCAGATCCTAATGGATCTCTTCCCTCACACTACTTAGACAAGGCAGCACCACAGAACCACTCAGCATCTCGTTCAGTGTCTCAGACTGTCTGAATGTGAATGTGTCCATGTGTGGATGGCCACTGTGCTTTGGCAATCCCCTGGAAGGGGCAAGAGCCCCAAGTCAGGATCCTCACTCTTCAGGACAAAGCTGTACTCTGTGCCAACTTACAGCGCTGCAGAACGGCAAAACTCATTCAGCAAACTTCCTGTCAAACTCCAAGCACATCCGCAAAACGAGAGCCTGGAGGGAGACAATCCAGGGGAGCCTGGCCAGCTCTCTCCTCCCCCTCTCCACCGCGGGCTGCTCCCGGTCACAGCCGGCCCCAGCGCTGCGTGTCCTGCGCCACGGAGGCTCCCCCGCAGCGACAGGGTGCACAGCTCCAGCCCGCACAAAGTTTCCTGTGGGAGCTTCTTCAGCACTGGGGGAGGGGGTAAAAAGGGAATGAAGATTTTATTTTCAACTCCAAATGAATCCTCAAAGCAAATCCAGTCTCATATGTTTCATAACCTCTCCAGTCCAAGCACAAAACTGAGATACTTCTGGATCTCCACTTTACAGTGGACATGTTCACACTGATCAAATCCTACAGCTCTAGGAAGAGGGAGGAGATTTTTGATAAAGGAAGGAAGTTAAGAACAGACACATCAGTGGCCTCCATGAGGGGTTCCCTCATGCCCAGCAAGGCCCTTCACTCACTGCCCATTTCTGCACCACACAGATTCAGCAGCGAGGTGTGGAAGTATCTGAGCTGATTTTACTTGACATCAACTCTGAACCTGCAAGTCCCGGCAAAATACCAAACTCCTTTTGGGCCAAAACTGTCCCTGGAAGCAGAGCAGCTTTGTCCACATGGCACTGTGCCTGAACCAACAAGTCCTGCCTAACCAGCTTGACTCTGGACAGAGCCAGTGCAGACGTCTGTATCCATGGCACAGTTAATCCACAACTCAGATAATCCACCCATAGATAATGAGGAAAGAAAAACAAACAACTCTCACTTGAGTTCGAAAATCTGACTTATTTCAGGAGAGTTGCATGAGCACAGCACTGTTCCATTATGTACATCCCAAGGTGAATGGCTTTAGAGCAGTTAAGTGAGCCATTTTGGGGCTAACAATGATTCACAGAGGGAAAACAGCTGGTGTGCTTTTCCGTGGCGAATTCTGTACACCACAGAAAAGCTCAGAGAGAGAAAGGGTCACACTTTTTTTTGTTCAGCTGCTTACTGTTAATTAGATCTTGTCCAGTCTGAAAGGCTGCACAAAAATTGAGACAGACGCAGTGTAATTAAGCCTTGATGAAATCAAGTTGCTCAGACTAAAAGTTCTACTTTCCAAGTCAGATCACAACTTTAACTTTTGGTTGTCTCAATACACTTTAGAGTTCAGAAGAACAAACCAGGCACAATTTCAGATCTTTTTCACAATTTCTTTGCAGTTCATCCCTAATTCTCCTACAGGGGAAAGAAAAAACATTAAGGGACTGCAGCAGCCTATTCCAACAACTGGGAAGTGACACTACTGCTGTTCAGGAATGCAGCTCTTGCAGTGGGCACAGTAGAGCTCCCATGGTTTACTAAAGAGCATGTTGTGAGACACGGAACTGGCCCTACACAGACCTGTATGCTCACCTCGAAGGGCCACTCAGCAAGTCAATACACAGACTGGGGGAATCCTGTTCTGACTAGCAATGCATTCCTGAACACGCTAGGAACTTGCACCAAATCTCCAAGAGATAACCAGAATGAGGGATATGAGAAAAGGTAAACAGAGCTGTCTCCACTTAAAGGAACAAGAACATGAGAAGAAGCTGCAGAAGAAATTACTTCTGTTTCCACCAACAGCTACTCCACTCAAGCAGAGGGTTTAAATTTCCAAGGATAAATCCTACGTGGGCACACCTTCTACCAGAAAGCCACGCAGCAGATGGACTCCTTGCCCTGTAAGTTTTATCATTAGCCCAATTCAAAGTCTGTTTTCTGAAGGTGTGACCACCAGCTTTATGCCAGCACCGTAATGTGAGCTTCAAGGTCCAGGAATAAACCTGCAATTTTCTCGGACTATATGTCAACAGAACGTCTGGTTTCTATTAAAGGTAGGATGGAAGTAACGGATCACAGCCCCTCCCCAGTGACTGATTTAATCAGTTTCATAAGCGGAACTCAGTCGCCCTAATGCCTCCCAGAGCACAAGGGATTTTGGCAGATCCACACCCTTTCCGGCTTGGTACCAAAGGAACTCAAATTCTCCAGATGTTTCCCTTGAGACCAGTTGCCTGACATTTCTCCATTACACGGTTTCGGAAGCCCGTATAATGCAGCACACCTGGGAGAAGCAGAGGGAGGACAAGGACGAGCTCCGAGCCCGGCTGGGCTCCGCTTACCCCCGAGGGCTCCCCACTCCATACCCGCGCAAAGTTCAGATCTCGCCCATGAACAGGCTGGAGAGAAGCGGCGGGGCAGGGAGGAGGTGTTTGCTGAAACCCGAGAACGGTACAGCTCCACGCTGCCCCGGCACAGGAGCGCAGGGCGCCCTTCCCGGCCGGGACAGCCCCCGGCTGCGGGCGGCCGCG
>VZTB01017790.1:834196-847166 GCA_013397245.1 Thryothorus ludovicianus | reverse complement strand
GGGCTCGGGCCGAGTCCCCCCCCCCGCCCGCCCCAGCCTGCCCCTCCCTGGCAGTGCCCCCCGCCCGGGCCGCGCCTCCCGCGCTCCGCCGGTACCGGGGCGCTCCGTTCTGACCCCCGTTCCGGGCCCCCGTTACCGCCGCGAAGGCTGCTGGGAGGCAATATGCAAAGTAGCGTGACGTCACTCAGCAGCCCGCGCGGCGCGGGGGGCCCGCTCCGCCCCCGGCACCGTGAGCTCCGGGTACTGTGAACCCGGGCACCCCCGGCACTGTGTGCCCCTGGCACCGCGAGCTCCGGGTACCGTGAGCCCCTGGTACTGTGAACCACTGGTACTGTGAACCCGGGCACCCCCGGCACTGTGTGCCCCTGGTACCGTGAGCCTCCGGCACCGTGAACCCCTGGTACTGTGAACCCGGGCACCCCCGACACCGTGAGCCCCTGGTACCGTGAGCTCCGGGTACCGTGTGCCCCTGGCACCGTGTGCCCCTGGTACCGTGAGCTCCGGGTACTGTGAGCCCGGGCACCCCCGGCACCGTGAGCCCCTGGCACCGTGAGCCCGGGCACCGTGTGCCCCTGGTACTGTGACCCCGGGCACCCCCGGCACCGTGTGCCCCTGGCACTATGAACCCGGGCACCCCCAGCACCGTGAGCCCCGGGTACTGTGAACCCCGGCACCGTGAGCCCTGGTACCATGAGCCCCGGGTACTGTGAGCCCGGGCACCCCGAGCCCCGGGCAGCCCCGAGCGCCCACGACCCCGGTGAGCCCCAGCCTAGCACAAGTCCTCCCCGAGCATCCCCACTGCCTGCTCCAGCAAAACTCGGGGTTTAATAAATTGGGCGCGCTTTTGGATAAAGAGTTCGGTTCCCGACTTGTTCGTTCAAAGGTGCTGAAGGAGTTAACGGACTACTTAAAGTTAAAAGTGGAGAAACCCAGATATTGGTTTAGAGCCACTTGCGGGAAAGAACTGCTAAAGTGGTTGCTAAGATACTTTTCTTCTATATCTATTTCGTTTATGCTTTCCTTTTACTCTACAAAATCCGCCTCCGAAGAGGCTCTCAAAAATTGCCAATGCCGACTATATTTCAAGTCGTCATGGCGGGGTATTGGGAAAAGTTTTCAACTAGCAATAATCGCGCCTCGGNGAGCCGGCGGCATTGGCTGAAAATCGCCGTTCTCAGTGCCGGGAGGGAGCGCACGGAACGGGGGGACACTCTCGAGGAGCGCCAGGGAGAAACGGCGTCTGCGGGGAGCCACCAAAGCAAAGTCATCACCCTACAGTTTAAAACACGTTTGAACTGCTAAAGTATAAATCACTGAAAATCGCTTAGACTCACTACGCAGCCAAGGCGAAGGCTGCATTTCACACCTAAACCCATAGGGGCAGAGGGACAGGCAGGGTGGCACTGCACACCGAGCGAGCAGGATGCGCTTCTTCCTTCGGATCACAAAATTACACAGTGCTACACACATGCTCGGGCTCACCTGGTCTTTGAAATAACTGTAAGAGACAAAAAAAAAAATTGATTCAAATTTTCTGCAATGTTTCGGACTGTTTAGCAAGAGCTCTTTGGTGAATGCATTTGAAAAGCAGTCGGAATCTTTAGAAAGAGCCCATTGTCTGTAAGACTGCTGGCATCCAGTGCACCCGGCTGCTACCATGCAGCAGTCTTGCCTTCCCCATGTTATTTGCTCCCCAGAAAAAATGTCTCATTTGAAGAAAAAACAAAACAAAAACAAAAACAAAACAAACAACAACAAAAAAAAACCCCAACCGATTGCAAACTCCTTATTGCCAGACAAACTGTACAAATTACCAGGTGGTTACTGAAACCTGCACCAAGCAGGGATGCACAGTGGGCTCCTGCCAGGGTGCACAGAGTCGGCAGCAGACAGGTTGGCACTGCCCTAATTCCCGAGCTTGAATAGATGTCTTTAACAGCCCTCACTGGATTTTTCTTCCATTATTTAGTCACATTTTAAGCCTAAAACAGTATAGTATCAGTTCAAAGGAAATGGATCTTTTATAAGGACAAGCACCTACAATGCATTTTATCGGAGCTGTCACATGCATTTGTATCAAATTATTCCGGATTTTAACCTTACACGTCTCCTTGAGGGCTGCTATGCATTTTCAAATTGTGTCAGGACGTTGGGAACACCTTTCTCTCTCGCCCTTTGACGTATGGGAGTTGTAGTCTCTGTGCTGGGGCTGTTTTCCCGTGAACTACATTTCCCAGGGCTCCCTCCCTTCCGGCGGCCCTGCCGTGCCCGGTGAGTGCTGGCGGCGTCCCCGCGGCTCTCCGGTCCCGTTAGAGCGGCTCGGTTCGGCACGGCACACGGGGGGTCCGTGTGAGCGGGGGCCCTTTGGAATTCCGGCCTCTAGCCGTTTGTAGGATCCTGTTTATCTTCTACCTTAACCTTGCCTGATCTTTTCCTGTGGAGGATCTTGGGTGTGTGCTAAAAACAAACCCTAGCCTCGGATCTCCGTCGGTACGTTTGAAGAGTTTCACTTGTTATGTAAAGTAGGGGGGGGAAGGTTGTGTGCTTTTTTTTGCTTTTTTTTTTAATCTGAGCGCTTTAATTTTAAAAGCAGTTTGTATTTGACAAGAAATATTCAAATATTCCATCCTTTAACTTTTTCTCTTCCATAGTCCTTACCGGGTTCACAGCAGCTTTCAAATGTATCTGTAATTTTTGCTTTCTCTCTTGTGGGCCAACCCCTATTAAATTTCTATTTCATTTCGCCTCTGAACCTTTCCTTCCGAGAGATCTTTTCGTGATAAAGAGCAGGAATGAAGAGTTTTCATCAGTTAAAGCAATTTAATTACCATTAAATTGGCTTAACAGCCTTTGGGGAGCATCATGGCACAAGTTACTCTCAAATTAGTTTATTGGGAGACTTTGTCCCCTTCTAATTAATTCCTATGGGAAATTAAACCTCTTCAGAGGGCATGCCAACACGACTCCTGCTAAATAGCAAAACAAAGCAAAAATCATTGCAAACAGAATCACTGCTTAGATACAAAAAGCAATTCAGACTATGGAGTCTGTCCAATCTTCCCTGCATTTCAACTGATGATGACAAAAAGCTTTGAGAACTGAAGACTAACTGAGCCAAATCTACTCTGTGCCACTAGCATCAGTTTAGTGTCACAGTGCTTGGAGCTGAGCCCCTAAACTGCAGGTGTGTGTAAGCCCTCAGCTGCCCACCACTACTACATCTTAGTAAATGGAGCAATATTTAAACACATCTGAAGTTTAGGTGTTCAGATCATCCCATTTTATCAATAAATAAAGTTCTTGCTCCATCTTCCACAACTTGTACAAGCCCCCCCTGCTTAGGGAGATTTAAGGAGGCAGAAATACAAGACAGGCAATTCTCAGGACTCTTGCTCTCAAAGCTTTTCGTACATTGTTTGCAAAACCATGGAGAGGCCCAGAAAAAATAGTTTCAGAACAGTGAAATGGAGAAAGAACTGCAGACTGCTGAAAAGCCCAAAAAAATCAAGTCCAAGCCTATCCACTTGTGTCTCAACAGGTTCTGCAGACAATTCCAGGCTACTTACTCAGCAAAGCCAACCATCCTGCCTGTCCCCAGCAGGGCATGTCATTCCTCCCTTAAAGCAGGGAGTCCCTCCCATTCCTACCTGCCAGGCAGTTCCTTCTGCCCCACACACTTTGGATGATCCCTTCTCTTTCAGAAAGCTCCTGTGTCTGCTGGAGAAGCAAAGCAGTGCCCCTCCAGGTCCCCACTGACTCTGGGGATGTGGCACCCACAAAAGAGGAGGTTCCAGAGTGCTCTAATCATCTTCGATCCCATTTCAACAGGCCTGAAGGCCTGTTGTGCACCAGGCCTTTGTAAACCAAAAAACAAAAACAAAAACAAAAACAAGAAAACCTAACCAATACATACCACACAGGAGTAACTCCAGTCAAGGCCTTTGTTGGGAAAAAAAAACAACATTTCAAGGTTGTTTTTCTCTCCCTTTCTACAATGTGTGTAAAGGATGGAGCAAATATAAAAGACTGAGCAGGCAGAATGTTAAAAATGCAGAACAAGGGTCTCTTCTAGGGAGGTGTCTTCTTCCCCAGGCAGTGCCTCTGGGATGAGGTGCTTGGCCTTCCTGCCATTTCCTCTCTGGCCTGCTGCACATACCTGAGAAAGTAAAGACATTTATTTTTTGATCTGTGTGCACAGGTCTTTCTGGGCTCTTTACAAGTCCTCTTAGGCAGCCATCCTTCACACCAGGGTAGAACAGCAGGAGCCCTGCAAGTCAGGGCTGTTAACTTTGTGTTCAGTGTTCGCCTCTTCCAAAACAACATACTGTCCTTGGATGGTGGGCTTCAGTTAATGTTTCCAAAATAATTTGTTTCTTTACTAAAAAGAGAGCAAAGAATACTGAACAGCATAGCTTTCCAGAGAATCACAAGCAAATGGCATTAAGGACAGGCTTTTTGCTTTCTTTTACCTGCCACGTGTTCTGTTCTTGCCTTTTAGCTGAACATGTTCTGCGCCAGGAAGTGGCCTGGAGTTTTCAGAGCCGTCAGTCTGCATCATTTCAGATCCCACTCTGTATCCAGAGCCTCTCCAAACCTGACTTTCGTGCCAGCCTGCCTTCCCCCAGATCCCGTGGAAGT
Organism: Thryothorus ludovicianus; assembly: GCA_013397245.1. Taxonomy (NCBI): domain Eukaryota; kingdom Metazoa; phylum Chordata; class Aves; order Passeriformes; family Certhiidae; genus Thryothorus; species Thryothorus ludovicianus. The sequence goes on along the minus strand of VZTB01017790.1, from coordinate 842,528 downwards.
GGAGGAGCTGCAGCGCTTTGTTTCTAACTCCAAGAGGCTGTTTGTAATGACTGGAGCTGGAATCTCCACGGAGTCAGGGATCCCCGATTACCGCTCTGAGGGCGTTGGGCTCTACGCCAGGACAGACAGACGGCCTGTCCAGCACGCCGAGTTCGTCCGCAGCGCCAGCGCCCGGCAGCGCTACTGGGCGAGGAACTTCGTGGGCTGGCCCCAGTTCTCCTCCCACCAGCCAAACAAGGCACACCTGGTCCTGAGAGACTGGGAGAAGCTGGGCAAGCTGCACTGGCTGGTGACCCAGAACGTGGACGCCCTTCACAGCAAAGCCGGCAGCCAGCGCATGACGGAGCTGCACGGCTGCACACACAGGTACAGCTGCTGGCACAGCGGCGCTGTCAGGGCGTGACTGACAGGCAGCTGCAGTGTCAGCTGCTGAGAAAGGAGCAAAATGTCCATGCTGCATTCCTGGAGGTGACAGGCACAAAGGTGGTATTGGGCTGGGGTGGAGAAAAAGATCACAACCCAGTGCTGTTCACAGCATGGTATTTAAGAAACATGACCACTACTCAATTTTTTTGGGGAATTAATTGGATCACTTTCCTTGAAGCCAGCATCCATTTCCCCTTTCCTTGGTACAGCAAATGTCCTCTTAGTAAAGAGAACAAGGGGATCATGAGGATGTAAGGATTATCCACCTTATGCAGAGTGGATAGTGCCAGAATTGCATGGGATGAATGGACTGGAGAAGGGCCATCACAGCCTGGCTGGGATCACAGCCTGAATTGGGAGAGAGGACGCATGGCAGAGTTGAAAGCACTTCCTCTAGAGCATTCCTACAAAGTAACAGAATAGAAAGACATCTCCTTGGCCTGTACTGTTTGGTAAATAAATGTGGAAAATCGTGACAGGCCTTCTAAGGAACACGTTAGAATCTCCAGATCTTCAGCTGATGTGAAACTCTCCCTTGCTGTGAATTTCAGGGTTTTCTGCTTGGCCTGTGGAGACCGAATCTTGCGTTCTGAGCTCCAGGAGCACTTTGAAGCTCTGAATCCTACTTGGAAAGCTGAAGCATTTGGCGTGGCTCCGGATGGGGACGTGTTCCTGACGGACGAGCAGGTGCGCAATTTCCAAGTCCCAGCCTGCCGTAAATGTGGTGGAATCCTGAAGCCTGATGTGACCTTCTTTGGAGACACAGTGAGCCAGGAAAAAGTCAGTTTTGTACACCAGCGCCTGGCAGAATCAGACTCCATGCTGGTGGCAGGATCCTCTATGCAGGTAAGTAGGGCTGCCTCCCAAACTGCATTCCTACTTGTTTGCTACTCTGCTTGCAATGATTCTTGGTCCCACAATGGCTTGTGGATCACATCAGCCTTTGCAGAGCTTCTTTGTATTTTATTTTTACTGTGGCTGGAATGGGCTTCCCTGTCACTCTCTTGCCAGTCTCCTTCATGCTGCTGTAAATACCCTCCATTCATTCCTCTCTCTGCTGCCTCCTCTGTCAGGTCACAGTTGTCCATAAAGGCAGGATACCTGACACAATTCAGTCCTCACATTTTTTTTAACCTGAATTTTTTTGCCTTTGGTAGCTTTTTAGGCCTCATGGCACACTGTGTAAAATACCAGGTTTTAGATATTCCTTATTAAATTCCCAATAAGAGAGCTGCTGAATAAATATCTCTGCTGCTTGGAATTGCCCTTGGGATTGTATCATGATATGTTTTCTCCACTAACCTCTTATCTACAAGATAAGGTAAGGTAGCTAAACAACAGGGGTTTCTAAACCCATAGAAGCTTTTGTAATGGTGTTTGTGTAATATAAATTTTTCTAGGAACAAGTTTTATTACATTAAGAAAACCTTACTCTAACATCTCCCAGAAAGAGATAAAACCAAGGCTGCCTGATTGTGATTCTCTTGGCTTCAGGATACCTGATACAAATTCCTTGAGCTTGTGCTTCTTAAGCTTATAATCCTCTGTACAGGAATGATTGAAATGCCTTAGGTTTATTCTTGTACTACCTAAGCTGAGCCATGCAAGAATCATCAAAGTGCAGCATTTAAGTAGCTGTGATAACTAATAAAAACTGCTGCAGAGATTTACTAAAAGACAAGGACATTTCCCTTCAATCTGCTCTGAAGTTTCAGTTTCTATGAAATTGCAAATCCTTCACTGACAAAGGTTAAAAGCTGTTCTATTCTGTGCACTCCTGAAGGAAGACATTTCCTACCTGATCTCAGTGCAGCTGCCTAACACAGCATGTCTGTACAGCCCTTTTCCCATTGCCAACAACAACTTAATGTGTTCCTTTCTGTAACTCTTCTTTTGCCTAAGCTGCCAGTAATTTTGTCTTCTGGTACTCCTGCAGGTGTACTCTGGTTACAGGTTTGCTCTTGCTGCCCGGGAGAAGAAGCTGCCAATTGCAATCCTTAACATTGGGCCCACCAGGTTAGATCACTTTGCATCCTTAAAGCTGAATTCCCGCTGTGGAGAGCTGCTGCCTTTGATTGTTTGCACATGACCCAACCAGCTGAGCTTCAGTAGCTATCAGGATTAAAGTTATTCTTACAAGGTGAGTACCTTCTCTGATCAGTCAGCTACAGGGTAAGAATATGGTTCCTGGCAAATGCTGAGACTGAGATGTGCTGACTGACAAAACATCTCCTCACTGCACCAAAAGGTGGCTGTAAATTTTAATCTGTAATTGGTCTGCTCTGATGGGCCATGAGACTCTTTCCCATGATCATAAACAAAAAACATACTAAATGCCAGCACTCCCAGAGAATTGGGTAGGAGTATCCAGAAGACTCAGTAGTGTAGAATTCCAATCCATTTGTTACTGTCAGGAAACTACAGAGGATCACCTGTATTTACAGACAACCCAATCACAACCATTGCCTTTGCAACTGACAATTCAGAAGCTGTTCCTGATTGAATTGGTCCAGCTAATCCTAATCAAACACTGCTGTTTAAAATAATCAATTCAGTCGATAAAGCAGCTTCTTTCTTCCTCTCCTGCAGGACTCAGAAAGAGGAAAACTCCAGGAGGCAGCTGTGAGATGCAGTTCACGGTCGATGAGGGCACCAGGAGAGGGCAGCAAGCCTCGCACGTGTCAGCCTCACAGCTCTCTCCATTGAAACCATCTCCAGGTATCAGGAAACAACAATGAATGATGAAAAAAAAGTACTCTTCTGCCTTACCTTGCCGTTGTAAACAGTGCCTTTTCATCCACTTGGAGAGTTGGACTCCTATGTCTGAGGACAAAATACCTTTCTTATAATTATCCCCAGAGAAGGGGACAGGGATTTTGAGCAGGTAATTTGAGGCTGTAGCACAGGAGGGCAATGTGGGAAACCAGGGCACTGCTGGGGAAGCCAGTGTCTCTGATGAGATACTGCAGAGTGTGCAAAGAGGAAAAGGAGGCAAGAGGAACTTGCCACTTAAAAGAAAAAAGGTTCAAAATAGAAGCTGGACAAGAACACTGCTCTTGTAACAGATTATTTGGAAGCATAGGCTATAAGGCTGACATATTCCAGCAAGGAGAGGAAGTCAGCATTTCTCTCAGCTGTCAGTTCACAAGCTAAACTGCTTCCTATCTGACCCCTTTAAAAATTAAATATTGTTGAAATGCCAGAGGAGATACTTTAAGCTAATCTGACCAGCACAACTTTCAGTGAGGCCACTACATTTTCCAGAATGCATTTTTGAAGATGTTATTTAATTAATGAATAGCTAAGGAATCTATTAAAATCGTTTAGAAGAATGAGACTCCCTGCATTGTAATTTTCTTTCTCTCCTATGATTTATTTAAGTACATTCTCAGTATCCAGTTTAGATTCATTTTTTTCCAGTGCAGGTTGTAATTTCTAGCAGCTGATGAATTAAGAGAGAAATACAATTAAATCTGTACAATAGGGCTCCCTCAGCAGGTAATCTCTGTTGAAAGGTGCAATTTCCACACTTTTAACAGGAGATCCATCACTACTGGGTAGTGATTTTTTGCTGATCCTTAGGATGGTATTGTAAGCTCTATCAAACTGTTTACAGAGTAAAATACAGAACCTGGCACAAACTAGAACACTAAATTTTTGACCTGTCCTTCTTCATGAAACTACTACTCCCCCCTTCTAGCTCTGAGGGATTTAATTGTTGGGGTTTTCCAAGTGCCCCCTCCTACTCCAAATAACATTTCCTGGACTAATATTTTGACAAGAACTGTAACAGCAGTTGGAAACAAGGATGCCAGAGTCACCTGCTAAAAGGTCAAGTAGCAAAGTAAGGACAGCTGAGCACAGGATGCAAAGTTGATTTTTGCTTTGTTGTCCATTCAAATCCATGCTAGGAGAGAGCAAATAAAGCACAGAATGTAAGGGATATGTAAGGCATCTGATTTCTGCAGAAAGTAGAAGGCATTAAGATGCTTAACACTCTTCAAATTTGGCTGTATTGGGTTAGAGGAGAGACAGCTTCACTTTGAAGCCAAGCAAGAGCAGTTCAGGACTCCCAGCTGCATTCTGCTGTCATTGAATGGTGACTCCACTTTCCAGTGGCTCAGGTGTCTGCTGCTTGGCAGTGAGCAAAGCTTGCAGATATCTCTCCATCTTTAGCTGTCTCACCAACCAAAGCTGTTGCAGAAATCATGCCTAAAGCACAGCAGAGTCTCCACATGCCCCATGTTTTCATACAGAGCTTTCCCTGTAAGAAGAGACACCGATGCTTCCTTAGCAGAGGAGCTGGAGCTGAGTTTCTCACTATCCACATCATCAACTCCCCCTCCTTGACACTTGCATGCCATTGGTGTGTCAAAACCAGGGGCTGCAGGCTCAGTGCCAGCATTTTGAGAAGGTGTGGGAGCATTGCCAAGCATCCTGAAACAAATCCTGGGACAGGTAACTAAATCTCCCACATCTACCCCTGCCTCTTCTCCAGTTCTGCAGCTGAGCCTGTGGGAGAGGAGTCAGGGAGTCTCTTCAGCATCACTCTCAGAGGAGTAATGACCCCAATTCTCCACTCATTGTACTTTTAAGCCACCAGGACAATGACTTAGCATGAACATTACAGTAAATTTCCTGTGCATCCTTTATTACTGTTATGTCAATGACTATGCTTAAAACAACTATATGAGGCTGAGATGAAGAAGTTTCTTTTTTTTCTGCTAAGTTGATCGAGAACTACTAAAATTGACTTCTTTTAGAGCAGGATCAGAGCACTTCACTTCTTAACATATTTCCCAAGATACTATTAAGAAGTTTGCTCACATGACAAATGCCTGAGAAAGCCTGAAATTCCTACACCAAAAGCCATGACATGAAATTAGCTGAATCAACAGCTTTTGCTCTTCTCTTTTTCTTACAGCTGCAAGAAAAAGCTTGGATAGAGGAGCTGAGAGTACCTTATAATGGATTTTTCTTCTGCTCCTCTGAAAGTGGGCTTGGAGTTACCCAGAGCAAATAAAAGTTAATTCGTATTTGGCAAATCTTGTCTTTGTTTCTGGGCAAATTCTCAGAGCAAACTGTAATTGAGTCCAGCAGCCTGAGGAAGGTATTTCACATGCTGAGCTCTAGTGAGGGCAGCACAAAATGCAGATGGCCCAGAGGGTTTGGTTCCTGTGGTGTAAGTGCAGCCTCCCACATCTTACAGTCAGATTGCTCCTATTGACACACCTGCTTGTTCATTACTTCTGGAAAATGACCCAAAACCCTGGGCATGGAGAACTTGGGAGGTTCAGTGGTGTGAAGGTGGCTAAATCTACCATCTAGAGTGTGCTTCTTCCCCTGTGACTGCCTTGGATGTCACCCTTTCCAGCCTTTGCAGCAGGCACAGAAACAGCAGAGTCAAGCCAGATGGGCTTTAAAACCACTGTTCCAGACTGTTCCTGCAATTCTGTGTGCAGCTCCCTGTCATCTCCCTTCCCACCAAGGAAAGAAACCCCTGTACCACTTTCTGCACCTCTTCCCTTCTGCACCACTAACTAGACAATGGCAGAGAAAAGGGAAAGCTGAGCCTGAAGAGGACGAGCAACAGTGCAAGTGACTCGAATTGGTCTCCAGGCCCAAACTGACACAGGATCATTACCATCAGCAGAATTGTTTGCTCTCTGCATGTCTCGCCTCAGCTGGAGCACTCTTTCTCATCTGTGCAATGCCCATGTAGTTAAGAGTAATTCAGCTCTCCCTGCAGAGAGTGAAAAATCTTGGCATAGAAAATGACAATAGAGAAAAGAGAATGAGACTTCACTTGTGCAGCGAGCCCCCGGCTCTGCTCTCCCCGCAGCATCCTGTGCACCAGCTGTGGTGCTGTGTAGGGTCTCAGAGCTCCCTCTTGCTGAGCACAGGGATACCTTGCATTCCTGGCAATCCCTTTCTGGTTTGGAACAGAAGTACAGCATGGCAGAAGATCTTCACGCACTCCTTGTACTCCCCTATGCTGGCAGTTCCAGCAGTCTCTAGCCCTGCTCTTACCCTTCCCACAACGTTCCTCAAAGCCCTAACGAGCAGCTCGGCACAGCCCCTTCAGCCTCCCCACCTGTGCCGTTCATTAGGGCCTGACACTCTGCATTATGTGGGAAGGCTCCCTGTGGGTGGGGGATGTTTGGATTTAATGGTAGGTCTTTCACACCATCAAAGTGGCATGGAAATGAGAAGTGTGATCAAGGGACCAAACCTAGTGCAGGCTTATAAAATCTGTATTGAGTAAGACAGGGAATTAATTTGAGCCTTCATCTATCTATGGGGTTTTTCTACAGAATGCTGGAGTGCTCCAAATGCTGAATGCCAGGAGTAGATATACTGCTCACCCCAAATCTAGAGTTTCTGTTACAGGCAAAATTCATAGTAACAGTTTCTGAAATGCTTCCAATGCACCCCAGAAATCTTCTCTACTTGTGAAAATACAGCTCAAAAGTGCAATGTTGCTTCCAGATAGTGATGATATTTTACCTTTTTTTCTCTACAATGAGGTTTTTCACAAGGGGATTTTAGTAACATTTACTTAGGAGCTTTACTGTTCTACAAACAATAATTTCAGAGAATCTAAGCTAGTGAGTACAAGAGACCTCATCTTGCTCTTCCAGCCCTAAGAATGATTCATTTTGGCTATATGACAGGATTGCATCCAGGATCGCCAAGATTCTTGTGGAGGACTGCAAGCACTCAATGTTTCCAAAAAATTCACATACACAAACACCTGAGGAAAAATAAGCAACGAATACCGGTACAAACCTAGAACTCAATCTACCATAAAATGGAATGTCCGACTTTTCAAGGAAAAAAAGAACTAAATGCAATTCACTATCCTTTCTAATTATCATTCTAATGCCCTCAAAAATATATTTACTTTCAGTAGGAAGGCATTGCAAGTACCTTCCAATAACATACCAAGCCAGCTTCTTCCTTCTCCATGTTTCTCATTTCCCAGAGCACTCTCACATCCTTGGGGCCTGCTCCATGTTTGGGTACAGCTCATTCTGATGACGAACCGGGGCCCTCCACAGGCCCTGCCAGCAAGCAGCGAGTGTGTGTAGCCCCTGCCCCAGGAGCTCTCCCACACCTCCAAAAACCTCTGCCAGCAAAACCTGTACCACGGGCAGATGGCAGCTTTGGCACAGGACCTTGGCAGGGCAGGGAAAGTGGGGCAATACTGTCCCTCAGAGGGGCTCCCTCCCTCCAGGCCAACATTACCTCCCTCCCTGCGGCTCCTGGCTGGGAACAGCGCCGGGCAGGGGAAGGGCTCCCCAGGTAAGCACACAGGAGACCCTCAGGACAAAGGAGCAGCAAACGGCTCCAGACCCTCCCACAGCGATGCCCCGGGGAAGAGGGACAGCCGCGCTGTGGATAACGCGTGGGCAGCTGAGGGAAGGCGTGAAGGGAGCCCTCAGGAGTCCCGGGAGAGTGAGGGCGGCCGTGAGGGTGAGGGCGGGCAGAAAGAATGCCCTGAGGAGTCTCGGGAGGATGAAGGCGGGCGGGAAGACCCCCCTGAGGAGCCCCAGACGGACGGGAGGGGAGCGCTGAAGAATCTCGGGAGGGTAAGGGAGAGAGGGTGGCTCTCAGTAGCCTCGGGAGGGTGAGGGTGGGCAGGGACAGCCCCCCAAGAGGAGCCTCGGGCGGGTGAGGGCGGGAGGGACGGTCGCCCAGAGGAGCTGAGGGCGGGAGGGACGGTCACCCCGCAGAGCCTCGGGCGGGCAGGGACGGTCGCCCCGGGGAGCTGAGCGCGGGTGAGGGCGGGCAGGGACGGTCGCCCAGAGGAGCCTCGGGCCGGTGAGGGCGGATGAGGGCGGGAAGCCGCAGCTCCGCCCGCAGCAGCCGCAGCCCGCGGTACCTGAGGGGCGGGGCCGGGGGG